>JAVDBV010049787.1:0-23769 GCA_032619315.1 Piper longum
CTGATTTGATTAGTCTGATCCTATATATATATATATATATATATATAGGATCAGACTAATCAAATCAGTAGACTAAAAGGAATTTTTTCAGCTTTGGCTCGGAGTTCTTCCCTCGTATTGAAGCCTCACTTCGCCGGTACAGATCATGCATCGCCATTGGCCCAATAATAAATAGCAGGAGTTCTGTGCTCCATTTCCGGCGTGCGACGGACACGAGGGGCTCATTTCTGGTCGGCTGGGATGAACCGAGTATTTTTAACCAAGCTCCGGAGCCGAATGTTTCTTCTTTTCTGTTAAGAGTGTGGTCGGGAAGTTTCTCTAAAACCAGCGGCCATCACCTTTGTTTGGTGGCTGTGAATCAAAGCCCAGATCCCTCATGGGAGGAGGGGCGAGAAAAAGGGCCTGCCTTACCGGCAGCTCCTTGCCGGAATTAGTCGTAGTTGTCTTCTGTAGACATTGGCGGCCGAAGCCTCCCAATCTATCCTGTTGCGATTTGTTCTCATGCATTCTAAAATGGGAAAAGGGAGGTGGTGGAGGCCTGCCTCGCCGGCCACCACTCGCCTGAAAGGAGCTTCCGACAGCCGGCCAGACAGACACCCACTCCGGTCTTCTGCACCCTCGAACACTGCTCCTATGTTCGCGGCTTTATGATGGGTTATTTTATCTCGCTCCCATCCCATGTTCGACTTTTATTTCGTCTCGCTTCCAATTTGAGTCTAAAATATATTTAGAAGTCGACTTTAAATGAGCTTGATTTCGTATTTATCGATACTTATTTATGTAAATTATATTAAAGTGATGTTTATAATTAAAATATATCAATTTTAAAATAATTATGCATAAAAAATATTTAACCATGCTTATATTTATTAAAATTTATTATTATATAATGATATTTTATAATTTAGTTATATTTTATACAAAAACTTAAGACAAAATCTTATTCCTTATATAAATATCGGGCTTCGACTTACCGCGCGTTGAATAATTGAAAGCTCAAGTTTAATTTGTTTAATATCGAGTTAAGCTTTGAGTCAGTTTTTACGAGTCTATATATCGAGCTTAATTGAGCCTTTGAACAACCCTAATTTTTTTTAATGATTTGGTCCCCGGATAATTAAAGTCCAACACTAATTTCAACAAGTAGTGGTCCAAATATCATTCTCATTTGTTTATTAAGAAAAAATATAGTGATAATATAAATAATTAGCAATTTTATTTAGATATTTTTAAATGATTGATTCTAAGTGAATCGAGTCATTGGTTCTAAGTGAGCCAAAAGAAAATACCCAGATTGAACAAGTATGTTTCATAGCCAGACTATTTTTATAACATAAACTTGGACCAAATTTGACTATGAATATAATGATACATTATGAAATTGATAAATTTTTTAATCGGATCAATTTTAAGACTAACTTTATAAGGGATAAGTAGTTTACTGTTGTATTTGTCACATATATTAAACTAATTTTAAATATTGGGTATATTATTTTAAATAAGAGGTATGAGAAATACTCAGATCTTTTCTTAACCGATTATATTGGTAGACCGGACCGACTGTGTATACCATACAAGCTGGATTCTTTTTATCCCCATGAACCATTAACGCCCATTATTTTTTAATTAAATGTCTCACTTTCCATTGTCCATTTTAATAAAAGATTGTCTAAGTGACAATCGTATAAAAATTGTCCATGATTGAGACCGCTTAAGTTTATATCGGTCCAATTTTTTTCATTAAAAAAATGATGGTATCATTTAGATTTGATCAGGTTCGATTTGTTCTAAACATGCCTGTACTAATAATTATATTTTAATAGAATTGGACTCAAATGGACATTTGAATGTTACTTGAATTAGATGCATAACCAGATTATCAATGTTTGAATATTCCAATTAATATATTTTTTAAAAACATTAGCAAATCTTTAATTTTTGTCTTTGTGACTTAAATTAAATGTTAGGCCTTCATTATTTTTTTACAAGAAATTTGGTACATATTTTTTATTCAACTTTGTATTCGTTATATTTTTGAATTAAAATTATATTCAAGTTAGTGGGAGGCTGAATTAATAGTAAACACAGATGATGCATGTTTGTGAGCGTTATCAGTGCTAATGTCCAAATATTATTTTTTGACATGAATTGAAAGATAATGGATTTGAATGAAGAACTGAAAACAAGTTTTAGCAGCTTGTGACAAACAACACTTGTAATCAGTGCTATTTTATGTTCCAAAATGTCAATTATTAGTGGCATACTTAAAATCATTGATCACACAATGTAGCAAAATTTTTCTTTGTGAAACATTAATAGTTTCTTGAACAATATGCACAATTTTTATGTAATTTGTGTACAAATATCTAAAATGTACATTATTTTAGTGAGAATTTTACTTTGTGGACGTAATTTTATGTATTTAGTGTATATAAAATATTTTAAAATATACTTTATTGTGTACATATTTTTATATACTTTGTGTATATTATTATATAATGTACTTTGTGTACATATTTTTAATATAATTTGTGTATACAAATAGTAATTGTACTTGGTGTATATAATTTTAAAATATATTTATTGTATATTAATTAATGCATGCGAATAATATGTTAGTGTGGCCGTTAGAAGGGGCTGTGAATGAAACAATTTGAAAAGCTTCGCCAGCAGCCTACAATTTTTTCTCCTGGACAGAATTTAAGATGGTTATGGGTCATCACTTGAAAGCAAGCTAAGTGCACATTCAGGAGAAAACCCACTATACTAATTTCCATTTTCACAAGTAACTTGCAAACTTTGCACCAAAAACGAAATTTTATTGGGATCCCAGTAGCTTAAGGACACAGAGTAAGCATGGACTCTGGGTATAGAAAGTGGAAATACAGAGAGCAAGCTATCATCATACAGCTTTGGATTACAACAACTAAGCTGCTGTACACAAATTACACATTCAATCTTGCCTATCGACAGACGGGAAGAAACAGTGAGAACACAACCAACTTGGCAAAGGCCCTTTTTAAAGAATGATTTGACATAACCATTTGAACTCCTCCAATAAAATGCGACTATAACCCCTCAAATGCATATTTCCAAAACTTTCACGCATTTGAGAACCTAAAGTTTCCTGAAAAAGTCCACCAAACAAGGCAGAATATTGACAAGGGTAAATCATCAGTTTATTTCGGAAAAGTAAAAATTACTTTTCTTGCCAACATCTACCAGACGTATTGCATTTTTTGGTTGATGCTCTCTTGGCATTTTCATGAACCATTTTTATTGGTTTCCAACGTCGATCCGTCCTTCAATGCTTCACGAGCTTCATTTTCCATTCCAAGTGCAAGAAGAGCAGCTGCCTGCAGATAATATGCAGTAGGCCAAGAAGGAGACACCACCTGTGCTTGCACTGCATCATTGAGGGCTTCTTGAGGCATATCACTCATAAGATAAGAGAGACAGCGGCGTGCATAAACTGTGGGAGAGACCATCGTACCAAAATCTGTGAACTGGAGATCATAAAAGACAACTTTGAATGCAAGCAGGTTTATAATCTTATCAAATTATGTGAACTCACGTATTAACAAGGAAGGAAAGGCTGAATGAGGTTTAAAGTTGCAATTGTGTTGCCATTATGTCTACATGTAATAATACTTTACAGCTACAAAGTATGAGAGAAAAAAACAATTCAAGCAATACCTAAGCAATAGGATTATCACCATTTACATCATTTGTGAGTAAAATATAAGAGAGCATACTACCTATTTAGATAACCATTTTCTTTATTTGTGAGCCGAATACAAGAGAACATATACCTACTTAGGTGAACTTATACAAGGAGCCGAAACCTCATCAACCCATTATATACAATATTATAAGCAGATCAAGAAATTACAAACTTATGCTTATTGGAAGGGTGGTAATGGACACCATTAGTCCGTAGATGTTCATGCCAGGGCTATTGGACACATTTCTTGGTCAAAGGTGGACTACTAAAGAAGGCAGACACCTTCAAGTCATGTTCATGGTTTTCTGGAATGACCATTTGAATTAGACTACCGACACTTTTGTGTAGGTTTTTTTCATTCTCATGTATGATTGATATTAGTGCTCTTATAACTTAAATAACTATTTCCTATATTTTATTGATAATGCATTTTTTGTTAATTATTATTTGATTAGTTACATTTTCTACTCAACTTCGTGCTATGTAAAATATAAAAATATGGTCTTTTTAAAATATTTCAATATCCGTTTGTGCCATTCATGACTGTCTGCAAAGGAGAGTTTATCTGTTTAGCCCACTTCTTTGTGGATATTGCTGAGCACCACATTGGCTACCATGTTCGTTCATTACAACGGACAAAGCCAAATTATATGTCATTAAATTATGCATGCATAGAAAACTTTAACACAATCCAAGACTCTTTGGACAAGCAATATGGTGGACTCTAGTGTCGTAACACAGATGTAAAGTAGCTCACTATCAATCTCGAAGTATGACATGGATCCATGTGTAAGTATGACATGGATCCATGTGTAAGTATGACATGGACTGAAGCTAAAGGAGAGAACATAATTAGCATACATCAAGGAAAGGAAAATAGATTGACAGAAATATTTACACAAGAACTTACGTGGGAATAGCATTCAATAGTTGTTTTGAAGTCCTTGTGCCGAAATGCAGAATCACCCTTCTTTTTGGAGGTTAAAGACTCCTGCATCTGATCAGTCCACATCTGAAAAGACAACTGCAAGAGTATAAAGGAAGCACAACTTGTAAGTAGGCAAACCTGCTTCAAATAAAGATCATAAGAACATATTCAAAACAGGATTTAGCAAGGAAACTCGTGCAGACATATCTTAGCCAAAGCTTTTTAAATTAACGAGGTTTGTTAACCTGATGCACTGTTTATACAGAATGGAAGTTCCATTTCCTTGCACCAAATTCTAAATAAATAAGAAAGACAAACCTCGTTTGCTGTTCCTTCATCATCTTTATAGCCTGTTTTTTCCAAAATCTCATGTATAGCAGTCAAATCCATTCTAGAGCAAGCATCACCAAGAGGAGATAAATGTAGTTGTTGTAAGGTTGATTCGTCATCATGTTTTATACCCATCAAAACGTCTGAAGCAACCTGGATGGCAGAATTTAAAAAACATAAATTCATCTAAGCTGCAGAATCTATATGGAAATAATTTAAATAAATCAATGTATTAAGCTACAGAATCAAAATGTCTGAAGTTTAAATCCAACAAATATGAGTTGCCAAATCAATGGCCACCACCACCACCACCATATCCCAGGCAGGCTAAGTTTGGTGGCATAGATTTTTGTACCCCCAAGTAATTACTTCTACATTTAAATTTTAAATCAGACACAAACCATGCAAAAAGAAAGTGGCAAGTTTTTAGCTTCTCAACTGTCAAAAGTGGAAATAAAGAGAAATCTGATATTGTAACATAGCAGTCAATCAGTCATCACATTACCTTCCTACATTGTTGTAAAGGCAATAATATATAATTGAGGATATCAGCATAGCTATTTTTCACAGAAAAGCTGATAATAAATAAATCCACTTTGCTTCTGCACTTAAGTTGACAATCACAAGGCCGCTTTTTCTCCACATAAAGGTCTTAAATAAAATTAACATGTTCCGAAAACGAAGTACACATTTCAGGTATATGCATTACAAGCAAATATGGTGATAACTGAAAAGTGAGGAAAAAAAATCATTGGAAACCCAAAAATGTAAAAATTCACTGAACATTCAACTTGCAATCCTGTTCTGTTTATTTTTTAGTATCAATGAAAAGAAATCAAATGTGGAGATATATATAATAACCTCAATAGCATAAAATAAGTTTGTCAAATGCAGCAAACTCAAAGCATTACCAACAATTTGCAGAAAACAACAAACCTCAGTGTCCTTTTGAATAGCAGCTAAAGAAGTAACCAGTGATTTTGCGTTAGGCCGCTCTCGAGGCTCAAACTGTAGACAACGAGAAGCTAAGCGTACTAGTTCAGTTCCATCATCATTAGAAAACTGCCCTTCTAAACATGAGTCCGCCAGCATTAGAAAGTTTCTGTCACGGATCAAATCAAGTGCCTGTACCTCAAACAATTGTAGATGATTGGTCAAATAAGAAAACATAGACTTGCAATGTAGCCAGGAGATCACACTAAATTTCTGCACAAATTGCGCAGGTAAATGTAACTTACATGACTTGGAGGAATATGTTTGCCACTCAAAAGGTCCAATAGAAGTGTTCCAAAGCTATAAATGACACTTTCTGGAGTTATTCTTCCTGCAGGAATGTGAAAGAGAAATAGATTATTTTCACAGAAAAAAGAACCACATTTTTTAAATACTTAAAAAAATGAAATAGTTTCCAACAGCCATTATCATCCACAACTAATCAAGCTACATTAGAGTTCAGAAAGCAATTTATAGTCTCAACTTATTACTTTGGATTTCAGCTTCATTTTAAAGGACTGTTGGCTGCCGTGCTTCATTAGTAGGTCAATTGTTCAATAAGAAGCTGAGACTTTACATGGAAATCACTTCAATGTGATTTCATCCCAGCAGAGGTCATGATGGGTAAGAAAAAATCTCAGAAAGATATAAAATGAATATGAAAGCTCAAAAGAGAAGTAAGCCCAATTAAAACAGGAAGCTAAAGAAAGTTTAAGATTAAACTATACCAGTTCTCAAGTATTCTGGAGGTGTGAAAGCTAAATTTGTGCTATAACTTTTTCCATCCCGACTATTCTTCATCAAGCCGAAGCATGAAAGCCTAGGATTACAATCCTGAAAAACACTACCTGAATAATGAGAGACATACGCAAACCTTACAAGCAAATCAAATCATAAAAACAAACTACTGGTTCATATATAACTTACATCATCAAATAAAATTCTGTAAGCATTAAGATCATGATAAAGGGCACGTCCTCTGCTAGTACAGTAATCTAAAGCTTGGGCAATATGAAGAACCACCCTCAAACGCATTGCCCATTTCATCGGCTGAGATTCCCCTAAATATTGTTAAAAGAAAATCATATCAATCAATATAATCTTGATATGAATGTAACAAACGCACCCATAATCGAAAAGTCTCTAAAATGTGAAAAAAAATGGCGTAAGTAAAATACTTGGACCGGAAAACTAGCACTTACAGTGGAAAAGGTGTTTTGCCAGTGTCTCATGAGGCATGTACTCAGCCACAAGCAATCTTTCATCACCCTCACAACAACAACCAAGTAAATTTGCTAATCTTACATTGCGAAGTGCACCAACAGCTCTTGCTTCATCCTATCACAAGTAAAAGCACAATGTCATATCCTTTCTAAAGTTTCCCATTACAAAGACGAGGAATAAGGTTCAAGATTTTACTTTAAGAAAAAAGATTCCCAATAACATTACTCTCGGTTTTAGGCTGTAAGTCCATATATTGATAATTTAACAAAATTCATTCTGCTTTTGAACACACATTTCACTGTGAATATAGAGATTTCTCAATTTTCGTTTTTATGAAAGTTTTACTTCCTAATACTCAAGACCCAATGTTTACTAGATCACGTACCCCTTATTTCCTTGTATTAGAAGGACGAGAACAATAACAGGCCACAGCATAAATACACCTAAAAGTTATGGAGAAACACCTTCTTTGAACAGGACATTCAAGTCTAGTAAATATAGAGTAAACAAACAAACCAAAAATTGACGTGCATCCGGCCAGGCAACTCTGTTGAAGCGCTTAACAGTAACTCGCCTAACGTTTTCCAGCTTCCCTCTATACACAACATTTGGTGCTTTTTCACCATGCTCAGAGACTATATTTTCAACAGCAAAACCTGCTGTTGCAACCCTCAGTTGCTCAAAAGTGAACTCCCGAAATGCGGGCACATCAATATCACTCTTCTCGGCATTCCCTGCATCATAAGGAACAACCTTGTATTATAACCAAATGCAACAAAGGAAGTCAGAAAAAAGAACTAGGTGCACGCACCAACATCTGGGATCGCCAAATCTGTAGCATTAGGTTCTGACTCCCAGCAGCAAGTGGGCTTGGAGCAGCTACAACCCATTCTAGAATGCCTCGAAAGCAGCAATGACAGGTCTAGCAGATAGAAATATCAATTGTTACACTTGTTACCGGTGTCCTAATCCAATCAAATCATCCAAATGCTTACCACTGAAATCAGTTAATCCCCAGAAACCTGAAAGATAAAGAATATCTTGTCAGATCCAAGCCCCATGCACATGTAAATGTCCACACTCAAATAAGAAAAATGAAAATGTGACACAATCAAGCTGTTAAAAAATTGCCATTTTTAGATTAGCCCAATGTGCAAACAGAGAGGAACACTCCACAAACCAACCTAATTATAGCATTGATACAACTAGTTCTCGAATTTAAGAGAAAAAAGGAAGCTCTAGTCCAAGCAGTAGTTCATCTTGAACTCAGATTGACTTTACGTAGAAGCCTTCAGATATTACTTGACTATTGATTATTCCAACCAAAACCACTTAGCTCAAGACTATCTCCAGGTAATTTTTTCCTCCATCGATCTATTGATTACACCAATCCAAATCACTTAGTTCAAGCTGATCTCTAGCTAACTTTATTCACCATCAATCTATAACCATGAATTGCATCAAACAAATCTTAAACAACAGCTCAATCCATGCTCAAAGAAGCTAAAAATCCACAATGACACAAACACAAACACGATCCAAGCTCATAAATCCCACTTTCCACAACAACAAAAAAAGGAGCTCAATCACTCCAACCAACGACACACAATAAATCACCCCGCCCCAGTAGAAGACAGAAGAGAACGTACGTTGAACCGAAACAAGACAGACCCAACTTCACAGAAGCTCAAACAAGTCACACCCACCATCAAAAGCTCAAGATCAGATCTCACACAACCGTCTTCCCCCGCCCAGCTCAACTGCATCCGAATATCATCAAATACATCACCAAATTCCGCCCGCCGACCACTGCCGTCAACCTCGTGAGCTCCAAAACTCCACCACCATAGTTTGGGCAGCAGCGAGAGTGGTTTGGAAGCATAAAAATGGGATCTTGGAGAAGGTATCGACCTCAGAACTCCACCATGATCTCACCGGCGATTTGACCGTGGGGGAAGCTCTTCTTCCTCACCTCATGTCTTCACCTACGGCCCACCGCTTGCCAATTGCTTCCTGCGGTACAACTATTTTGTGGGCCCCTACTTAAATATTTTCAAGAAAATAAATGATGGCAATAACAAATAAAAAAAAGTAGTTTTTTTCCTGTACAAATTATTGGTAATAATCAATACTTACATTTTGATTTATAGTTGATTAACAAAATTTTCAAATAATTAGAGATATCTTAATAAATATAATGTACTGATAGAATTGTATCTGTTCGGAGACTATTATTATGATACAAATTTTTGGGCAGTTAGTTTTACTCCTAATAAATTTTAAGTTGTTGTGTGATATTTGTTTGAGCGTATGTTATCAAAAGTTTCCAAAAGGATGTTATTGTATATTGATTGCATTCGAAAAAATAGTAGTATTTTTTTGGGAAAATAATTCAATTAATTCTTTTTATTATTTTAAATGAATAAATTTATTTATTCACGTACACCGTTGCCCTTTCAACAGTTATATTTAAGATATTAATAAGGTCATGGGCATGAAAAAATCATGCATTAGGCAACATTCAGTTAATTAAGGATAATGATGTTCCTTAGCGATGACCAGCATACGGGTTACTTAAGGATAATAATGTTTTTTAACGATGAAATTAATAATCTCAGTGATTTAATTAATTATATTTACTTACATATAATAAAAAAATAATTATATTTACTTACATGTAATAAACAAGTAATTCTAACGTGCGGTAATTTCCTCAAAATCACTGCAATTGTCAATTTTATCACTAAAAAATATCATTAATATTAAACTCCTGGACTTTCGTGGGAGATCATATTTACTAAACTTGTGGGCTTATACAGTACAAACAAATAGCAATCCATATGATTAGAGTGCCTAAATTTTGTGTTAGTTGCCTAATAATCTTGATTAGCCCCAGTGAGATGCCTCTGCGGAGACATCCGACAAAAAAACAGTAAAGAAATTGAGGATGAAGAAAATAAGCTAATAATCCTTCTGAGTTCGATCCATTGTTTTGTCAAATTCAAACAAGCCTCCAGCAATATTCTCAAGTTTCTACCATTTCAAGAAAACAACATATCAAGCACTCCACACAAGGAAGAAGAAAACAAATAGTAGACCTACATGCCTAGACGTTGGTGTCCCACCAAATTGCCTGTATTTTGATGCTAGTAACTTGGGTTCATCCAGATTGCCTACAGCATACTATCAGTTTTAGCTGGAAGTCGCCGGAAAAAGTTTACAGGAACAGACGGTAGCCTGTGCCGGAATCTTGGGTGCCTCATTAAATAGAATCCGGCAATGACAGCAATCACCTGGAAAGGTGTCACATACAACACCATTGCAGCAATCAGACAGAAGATCACAAACATTGCTGTGGCTCGAGGATCTCTCCAGCTTAACAATGATAGAATCCGCTCCCCCTGCGTCGCAATGTCACCCACAACTGTCTGTATTCTTCCTGCAACACTTCTCAGCCTGTCGTATCTCATCCTGACTACTTCTGCACTTCTAGAAGTCGGGAAAGAGTCGAACTCTTCGTCCAGTTCATCGGGGTGCACTGCATCTGCACAAGAAATTCGGGTGTTCATGTGGGGAGGATACCTCGGCCTGTACCTGTAATTCCATATCCCGATCAAGAACATGTAGAGGAATATGGTGGGCAGGATCAACTCTGGGAAGCAAACGAGCATGATGAAGAGTACATGTACGAGTACAGTTGTAATTGCATTTTTCCATGCACAAACATCTACAAACCATTTCCCCACAGAGAACAGGCCTGAAAATACAGACATCAACCTGAAGAAGTTCGCCTTGCTCTTCCTCATACTCCACAAGTGAGAATTAACGTCAGTCATGTACTCCACAACCTCCTTTCTCAACGGGGGTTCTGCTCTGCCCAATCTTGCAGCTACAATATTCACGGCTTGGAACCTTAAGGCATCGAGCTGAATAACAGAAAGTGGCCTCACATAGTGCATTTTTGGCAGAAGAGGGCGGGAGTAAATGTGCAGCATGTTGACTAAAGATGTACAAGAGAATCGTATGGCCAAATGCACCTCCCCCATCTTCTTGACACCCGAAGGATGCAACACCAGCAGTGGATATGAATGTGTATAGACACGACCAGTCTCAAGGGTAGACAACCGTATCCTTACTTTTCCAATTTTGGCATCTTTGCTCCCAGTAGAGCCCTTTTCACCAATCAAGCAGTTATCAAATACACCAACTGTTAGAACTGTAGCTGGATCATACACCTCCCACGTATACTGCTCATTGAACTTTGGGCTCAGGCTATTCACAATTGTACGAGTGCGAACCCATTTATGCCCATATTTAGCCACACAATAAGTATCTGTTGTACCCCTTCCATCCCGTGTTTTCATAGGGTGAAGCCCTTCTGCACTCAATATGCCGAGTTCCAAAACACCTATAGAGGGTTTCCACAGCTGCTTTGCAGTGGGCCTTAGGTCACTGCTGTAGTGTGTTGACTCATCTAGTACATGATATCCTCCATCTAGGCAAAGCCGAAGGTGGATTCGGCTAGCAAACTTCTCTTTCTTCAGTTGGTCAACATCTACAGCTACAGGCTTCTCCAGGGGAAACCACCTTGCATCAATGAGCCTGTCATCGGCACGTTTTGGTATGACATTAAGGGGGAGAACTACCCTTCCAATGATCTCATCCTTGTTAGGAGCTACTCGATCTTCAACTGAAAGGACAAGATGCTCTTCAAAAGGCTCAGCAGCAACAAAAATCATGTCCTCATTCCACATTGGGTTCAGTGACCGTGCTTGAATAGATTTTGTCTTCAGCAGCTGGTTGCCAATCTGAGCCTTCACATACACATCCGGGAATCGTGTTTTGTCTGAAACAATTAGGTCTTGAGCCTCAATGACATTTACACGCACATACCACAGCCTAGGTGCATGGTAAACCTTGGACCTTATGTGAGCTCCTGCCGCCACAGATCCGTCAACAGCTGGTGAGGCTGCGTCAGAGTGCCAAGCATCTGGAAATGCTTCATCAGCCTGCGTTCCGATCCAAACAGCAACCATGAGCTCACCTTTTGCCTTATCCCCCTTCTTGTCCTCGAGACGATACCATTGAGGAGCTAACGGACTGTCAGGTGGAACCCGAGTTGGAACTTCATTAAGGTCAAATCTCACAATACCTACAAAGTCATCCTTTACAAGATCTTTGTCCTTAACCACAACCTCCAGGAAAGATGCCTGCATTCTTTCTCGAGAAAAGGCAAATACCTCGTTCCAGACAGGATCTTGTTTCTTCTCAAAATGTTTAGTCACACCTTTGTAATTCCCAACTTTCACTTCAACATATGGGTCAAGGCTCCCAGAGACATCCATAGCCGGAAGCTCACGAGCCTTGACAACACGGACAAACAAATATTGCATTTGTTCAACAAGGTCATACGTGCTTGCTGGCTTTTCTGCTCGAATTACGCGGCCCCCCACAACCTGCCCTCCACCAAGAAATGGGCTTGTCTCTTTCAAGGCATAATCAACAGGTTGCTGGGACGACGACGAGTACATCCGAACTATCTTTGGAGCCTCAGCTTTCATTTCATTTCCAGAGTATTTCACCCCCTGCGAAGGTACACTGGCCATAGAGTGCACAGGCAGCTGTTGCTGGTGATCTTGCTTTGGGAGGTGATAAAACGTGTGCCTGTTCTCTCCTTTTCTTTCAGAATGTGAATTGAAGGCAGGAACAGAGTTTTGGACTTCTGGCTCAGACTGCTGTGACTGACTGAAATGAGTGTCTGCTGAAGGGAATGCATCTACAGCGGGCAGTGGGTTAGATGAGGACCTTACAGAGGTATCATCTGTCACATATACTTTAAGGCCTAGTTCACCCTTTACACGAGAGAAAATAATCCTTTTCTCAAGAGGATAGTGCAAGACCACTGCATCAGCATAAGAAACAAATGATGACCCACTCAATCGGACTTTTCCAAGAAATGATTTGGAATGAGCCCCTTTGATGCTGTTGTATACATAAGCTTCAAGGTAGAGGCTGTGAAGGTTGATAGTGTCAGAGATATCAAAGAAGAATTGCTCATTCCATACAGGGTTTAGGTCTTTCTCCTTTATTGTAGTCCGAAATTTTTGGCCATCAAAATGCAATTCTACAAAAGCATTGAACGAACCCTGTCCATCTTTCGGCAAAAGATCATGAGCACTTACCACCTCTACACCCAATCTAAGGTTGCTCATGATTCAAGCTTTGAAATTCGGAAACTATGTCTACTAGTTTTCAGCTGCAAAACGGAGTTGTCAAGAAGCCCTTGACCACCTGGAAGCAAGATTTGAAGAACAAATTAGGAACAACAGAATCAATAGTCTGTGGAATTGAACAGATATAAAATTGCTAATTTCTGAGCCGAGAAATTTTTTTTTAAGATTCAAAAGCAGCATAAATAATTTTATTTAAGTTAAAGAAAATTTTAAGAAAATGATTAAATAGACTTTTGATATACATACTTGAAATGAATATAGATATTAGCATAACTTTAGAAGTCTGCATCATTGAAAGACCACGACAAATTTATACTTTGATGATTTAGGCTAACATTTATGCACATAGAATGTGGAGAGTTGTATTTGAATTAAATAGTAGAGAACCCATTCACATAGAAGCCAATCAATCAGCAATACAAAAAATAGAGAATAAAGTGTCATTTTAAACTGTGCATTCATGTGTGCAATCTGCACATTCAATTGTTAGAAGTCTGCATCATTGAAAGACCACGACAAATTTATGCTTTGATGATTTAGGCTAACATTTATGCACATAGAATCTGGAGAGTTGTATTTGAATTAAATAGAAGAGAACCCATTCACATAGAAGCCAATCAAACAGCAATACAAAAAATAGAGAATAAAGTGTCATTTTAAACTGTGCATTCATGTGTGCAATCTGCACATTCAATTGTTAGAAGTCTGCATCATTGAAAGACCACGACAAATTTATACTTCGATGATTTAGGCTAACATTTATGCACATAGAATTTGGAGAGTTGTATTTGAATTAAATAGTAGAGAACCCATTCACATAGAAGGCAATCAATCAGCAATACAAAAAATAGAGAATTAAGCGTCATTTTAAACTGTGCATTCATGTGTGCAATCTGCACATTCAATTGTTAGTAGCATAAAGAAAAAAGGTGAACAAAAGATGACGACTCACTATGAATACAAACCAAATCTCTAAAATGAACATATGGGCAAAAAATTCAGGTCATAATCTTTGACCTTTTCACGTGTCTATAACCATACAATATTCAAACCATGGCTACCTCTTCACCAAGAAGAGCTTGGAAACGTGGATAGAATGCCAATCTCTTTCTACTGAAATAAGAAAATATTAAACAAATTCTCAACAAAGACTGCTATAGAATAAGTCAGATTTTTAATAAAATTCTTCTGCTCAAGCAAATACATGTGACTCAAGCCATTTGATAAATTAGATGTATCCTTGCTAACAATCTCAGACCAGTTCCTAGAACGCAGTTGGCACTAAAAAACCAATCTTTCTCAAACAAGAGCTGCAACTTAGCCAACGAGCTTCCTAAGAACAAACAAACCAACTTATTCTCGCAGACAAAATCAGTAAAAAATGGTAAGTAAAAAACTCATTTTAAACGATGGTTCCTTCCCATGCTTCTACCTTGCACAAAAAGCTCCAAAAGAACACCATGAAATTCCATTTTATTTGTTACTATCATGTTCTCTGAGAAACCACACAACAAAAGAAAACAAAGTCATAAAAAAAAAAACACAGACAAACCAATTTTTGCTATAGATGCAGAAGCAAATCGATACTAGCTCTAACAAGGAATCAAGAAACCCCAACAAGAATCTAATAAAAAGGTCAGTGAAAAAAAAAAGCTAGTGTGAGTCTCATGTGACCAGCCTCACATCTTTATCCGACCCCAAGCTTGGTGCCAAAAGCAGCAAGAGAATATACTCAAAAAGCCAATATCATACCATTTGGCCAAAACAAAGCAACACACTCCAAATAAGCTACACAAAAAACATCTTCTCCCGGATACCCTTCATCACCAGTCCTCACAGTTTCACACACCATCTCGACAACCACAACATCTACATCAAGCATCAACTACCCCCCAGAAAAGGTTCCCCAGCAGTCATTTCAAAGCCCAACTACAAAACCAAAGACCCATCAACAAAGAGATGTAGGAAGTAGTAAAGATCCCACCTTTTGGGTTGAACGCAACAGTAAGTGGGTAGCTAGGCTGATCTCAAAGATAAGAAGCAGCTCCATTGCTTGCATTAATATGGATCCAAAGCTTGAGAAGAGATGGAGAAGGTGAGGTTAGTTTAGTAATTAAAGACTGTCGTTGACGGGGTCCAAACATGATTTTGATTTACGGTTAATATCATAATTTTGATTTATGGAAAAGTTTACTACACACTAAACATGATTTGTTTAATCAAATATTATATCCAAACATTTTATTCATGAATTTCTTTTTTCATTTCATTGACCTTAAAATGAAATATTCTAAAAAAAATTATTTCATTATATGTGTTTTATTGAACTAATCACATGTTTTTTATAGTAACAGCTTTCACTTTTTTTTAATCCCACAATTATACCAAACACTTTTTTTGATATGATTTAAGCATTTAATTTCTTTCAAAATAATAATATATATTTATATATGGCTCATTTAATTTTAAATTCGTTTTAAAAATTCGAAAATACAAACCTTAATTTTATTTTTTTTGGGCAAAATATATAAAAAATATTTTTTCCAAGTAAGTATTTAAGTATTTATAAAAAATATATCCAAATGCTAAATGAGGATCAAGTATATTGACGAAAATGCATGTAGCCGCGGGTCAAATCAGTTCTTTTAATCGCCGTTGTTTATGTCAATGAGAGGGTCCCACCGCCACCTCGTAGTTAATTATTCCGGTCATGCCGCCGTTAATTTGATACGGTCGGTAACGGCGACGGCGACTAAACGCCGTTAATTGTCTGGAGGGCCCTACCTGCTCAGACCATGCTTTTTAGGTGGTAAGCTAAAAAAATTTCTTATCCTCCATTAATTTTGTATTAATCCACATTTTCCCAATAGACTCTGTTTCACTACGAAATTATTATCATACTATGATATGTTTGTTATAGTAAATTCTTTGTAGCAACCCCTTAATTGGTGCAAATTATCAAATTTTAAAGAATTTTAAAAAAATAATTCTAATTAATATTTAAACTCTCTAAATCGTGATAATCTGTATCAATCAAAATGCTGCTACAAAGAGTTTACTTTAGTAAGTACCACAGCATATCTTTTTTCCCTTGTGTGTGTCTTTATATAAATTTGTAGTAAATTACATCATCAATTTTTTTCCATTTATAGTATATTATTATATAATACATTCAACTATTAAAATTGACCTCGAATTTACACCCCACTCGAAATACTGCTTTATTTAATATAATTTGATAAATACAAATAAAAAAAGAAAAATATAATTTAAATTACTTAGAAACCCGCCCAATATTATACAATCAACATACTTGCTTTATTGGTGCTATTTAACTAAATCACCCACCCAAATTCCTTTAAAAAAATGCAAAATACTATAATGAAAAAAACTACATAATTAATAAATTGCAAGAAATCTTAGCACGGCACTACTCGATCATTAGCTCGAGTACACAAATTCTAGTGATCTTTCGAGCTACCATATAACTGACGAGATAAACGAGCAGTATAGTTTTGACATTTTGAGCCCATAGAAAGAGTCCAAAGAAGTAAAAGGATGTGTGGTTGATTAAAAACATAATTAGAAATAAAAACTAGTCTCTGTCACTAGGAATTGACTTCATTAATATAAATAGTCTTGCCCACCTATCAAAACTGAACATATCATTTTCAAAAAAGATACTCTTTAGCCGACAATAATACTTGGTATTAAACATATTAGACAAGTACATCCAAACGCCCATCAGCAGCTGCCATGTTCCTAAAGTTTGGATCTTTCCAAAACTCTCAACAAATGACATCACTGTAATAGCAACCCTTGATAGGATGTATTAAGAAAACCAAAAATACAATTGTAACTGTTGTCTTCATCACCTTAGTCATCATCATGATCATCAAGTGGTGACAACCAAAGAAGGATAAGCTTTGCTAAACATATCCTTGTCATTGGTGCTTTGTATATGTCAAAGGCCAAGAAAAACACCAAAATTTCTTTGGTGGTGAGAGTTGAGTCTGAGAACATCTGTTCTCATAGTGCAGGTTGTAAACAACAACGCCAGATAATGCCAAGTATAAATGTTAAGATCATTAAAGAAGGTCAGGTTCAATAATGGTTGTACAGCATTTTATCCATGGAATGGATTCTGTAATAAGTCCAGCATGGTACTATGGAAGATTCATAGAAGAATCCAAAAATTATGTTGGATGCACAAAATTCATAGGCTTCCATTTCAAACCTTAAAGAGAAAAAATGGACAGACGCCAATCTCTCAGGGAGTTGCACAAAAAAAGCACCATATATGGAATGAGTTGACTGGTTATCCTCATTTTTTAGAATCTAATCAACCTCATTTGATTCCTGCATTTGGAATTGAAGAGGTACACAGCCCAGCGGATGTCATGAATGGTATCCCCTTGAAAGTAGCAACACCATTGCTATCAGTGCGAAGATGCTGCATCCATAAAAGTGAAGATCTTTTTAGCAAAACTCATGAATTTGACTAAACTGTTGAGCAATGAAACATGTATAATCATTCCCAGTAGATTTCAAGTTTTTCAAGTCAAAAGTTAACCTAATAAGACAAATTAATTCAAACTTGTGTAGGTGGGAATTCTGGAATGAAGATTTTAAAAAGGTTAGAATCATTAAGAAGCTTGAACTTCACTCCATTAATATTAATGTATTTCTCTTATTTTGATAATATGATAAATCACTATTGATCTGCTCAAACATACTCTAGCAAATTTCGTCAACAAGTCCTTTCAATGACTAATAAACAAGTAAGCATGCATTATGGACACAGATAACAAAATCCAATCATTCATGACAAGTTAGTTCAGATTCGAACATGCCCAACTGGGCAGGGCTGGAGCCTCCCTCTTTCACACAAAGGTATGATCCACTTTTTTACTAATTAAAATCAACATTATGTATGAATGATCAATTTATTGTCATCACCAAAATCCCCAATACATGGGTTGAAGGCAACTTTCTCATTGCAGCACTTGATTCTACACAGCAATACGCATGAGCATTCAAGGCTCAAGACTACACCTACGTTCAATGTATGTGCTTGATGCTCAACTTTGTAATAGCCAAATCTTTTACAGCATACATTTAACTTTTTAATTTTAATTTTTATTTTAGAAAAAAAGAACTAAATCTTGAAAGCAGTTGACACAAGGCAAAGTAGTATACCGGTGTTATCTTCTCCAACTGTTTCTTCTTTGGGTTTAAAACATCTTCTGGCTTGCCCTCATATCTGTAGAAAAATCAATACATAAGTGAAACTTGATTATGTTCTCATAAATAAAGTGAGGTTTATCAACACTCTTCAATGAAATTGATGACATCAAATGAGCAATGGAGAATGTTCTTTATTCAAAATTACTACAGCTAATTAATGCAACGTAAGCACAAACCCTGCAAATGAAACCTGCTCCCCTGGCAAGGCACCTTGTGGAGGAAGTAAAGGCTCGACCGCAGTATGATCTTCATTAGAAGCACATAACACCTGACCAAAAACATAAAGTAAACACATAGGAGATTAGCCAAAGCAAGCAACCTTCGCAACAAATGCTTAAAACCAATTATGATTTATGATAGTTGGGATTTTTGCTGACAGAATGATCAAAGGTGAGCAATTTATTTTTAAAAGACAGCTAAGCCTGGCACAGGTGTGTTATTGAAGGCTCTTGCTGTTAGTGAAGCGAAAATAAATGAGGATAAGAATTAAGAAACAAAACAAGTGAAAATTGGAGAACAAAACAGTCTAACCAATCCTGCTGACATCACATCTCGTAACTTGCCAGGCTTCACATTTGTCACAAGCACCACTAGCCGATTCTGCATGCAACAAACCATAAGTACTAGCAGTTTTGTATACAAAAGAGTCCCAAGGGAAGCTCAGAAAGAACATCTTCTTCAGAAAAAAGGCCTAACTGTTAATTCTTCCGGGGTGCAATATTTTGCAAGACCACTCACAACTTGGCGGACGTTTCCATCACCTACATCAATTTCCTCAACAAGCAAACTGCATAGGAGGAGATTACAGGATGATCAGGGATAAAAAATATAATAAATTAATCAAGTGAACCAAAACGTCATCATTTCAAGAATCCAGAGAAACCTGTCAGCAGAAGGATGCTTCCATGCCTTGCGGATAAGACCAACCTGAATATTTAACAAACTAACGCTCACATCTGTTTCTTTGCCAACTGATTCTTTCTGTGGTTCCACATTCTTTGCCTTGGAGATTTTGTTGTCAACACAAGCCTACGTATACATTGAACCAGCAGTATCATAACTGTTAAAAACTTGAAAAAGGATAAGCACAAAATATGAGATATTACAGCAAAAATTTCAAACATTTTCATCATATAAAATACCTCAGAGGTAGCTTTTGTTTGCAGTGTTTTAATTTCAATTTTTTCACTGTTTTTCAAATCAGGAGCATCCTTTGCAGGTGCTAATTTTTCAGCATCCTTCTTAGCCTGTCATAAAATTTACGAGGGCATTACTTCAAACCATTTTAAGTTACATAGTCACATGACTACCAGAAAATTGCTAGGATAATCTTAGGTGTTTCAACTTTTTTAAACCAAACATGAACTTTAAGCAGTTTATGAGCAACAAAAGTACTCACAGGTGGTTCAAAAGTAGCCTTCTCCACATGGAGCTTTTCTAGTGATTCCCCAAAGTCCTCCTTGTTCTGCAAAGAAAAAAACAGTGAGACAAAAATCCATCTCGGCTACAGTGTTTGAGTGCACTTTTTTTCTTCTTCCACCTAATACCTGAATGGTGTTGGGGGGGCATGGATCCCAAATTAGGATCCATGTAATAGCCAATTTTTGGACGGCTGGATGCTCATCCTAAGGCCAATTCTTTTAAGTGCAATAAATAATTTTTTTTTAAGGATTGTTATGATAGTGTCTATGGCAAGAACATCTAATTCTCATGCCAGCAGCTTCTTTTGATAAGAAGATACGTGAGCTTTTATTTTTAAACGAAAGAAATTCATTAGGAAAAAAATGTACAAAAAACTAGATAAGAGAAACTTCGGAACGTAAGCGAGCAAACAAGATAGTACACATTCATTAATAGCTCACTCGATTATTATAAGGTTATGAGTTCCAATAACATATTTTCTGAATTTATCAGCCATAAACTGAAAGCCAGAAGTATGATCAACCACAGAAGTTTGTAATGAAGACAAGACCTCTAAAAAATAGTAAAGCAACAACATTATAGGAGTAGGAACCAAGTCAGCTAAGCATACATAATAGGCAAAAATCAAAGCACCCCCAAAGGTTATAAAAGTATTGATACTTTCCAATGCCTATTTAGGAAATGAATTCATATGTGAAGGGCAAAAATAAAAAGTTTCAGCTGACAAAAAAGTTAAGCATGCAAAAGGCCCAACAGAAATGAGTCATAAAGCTAACCACTCACTTGGACATAGTCCAACCATCTCAACAAATTAGGATATTTTTGCCTTTCTGAAATTGGAAGATTGCTCTGCAGGAAGACAATCATTAGAAGACATAAACATGAGCAGCATTTCAGGTAAAAAGAATTGTTTGAAAGAAGAACATAACTGTCAACAACAAACTCTATGGAATGCTTAATAGTTAGAACTCAAAAACAAACTCTATGCAACTTTCCCTGAGCCGTTACTGTCACTTGTCTTGACTAAGTCTTTGGTTTTTAAAATCAAGAAATGTAACTATTGGTCCCATCAAAACAAAATTTGAAAGGTGTAAAAGTAGGTGTACATCACAAATTCACCGCACTACCGAACATCAGACAATGAAAAAATTGAACTTTATAAGGATATAAAATAACTTAACAAGAAAGAAGACGATTAGGACTAAGTAAAATTAAGTTATATGGATACTAACACTGTAGCACATTAAGGTAAATGCAGAAATGTAACTAACAGAATGTAATCAGAATTGACTAGCAAGTGATAGATAATGTCAACGGAATGTCAAAGGCATGGGTATGAACACACCACAAACGAATGCAAAGCCGAGTATACAACAACATCTGCTTCAGAAGTTTTAAAACCATCACCCAGGAGAACAGACTTTTTAACCAGTTCATCATTAAGACCTTCAAGCTTCAAAAGTGAGGATCCAGACTCTGCAAGAAAAGAGCTTGCAAAATCGACCCACTTCATCACCTGTTCCATAAAAGAAACAGAAAACAGTTTTTTATCAGAAAACTTTTGAGTGTATGCTACGAACTCACTAAACAAGAATCAACAAGTCACCTCATCTTTGTTTGTAAGCTTTGATTCATTTCCACTGATACTCAAAAACTTCAAGAACAAGGCCTTAATGTCATCTTCAAGAGATAGTTCACTGGGAACTTTCTGCATAATACCAAGTTTAAACGTCAGAATATGATCTCCATCTTCAAACTGAAATCATAAATCATAAGAAAAAAACAAGCCTCAAAGCTCTAGACGAGCCACACCATCATAACAAGTCATTATATACTAATCAATTAGACCAAACTAAACCAACATCCAATCACAACATAACAACTTAAACACAAATAGGTCAGAAGCTCCAAAACCCAGCATTCAACTACCGAAAACAGCAACCAACATAACATAAACTTATGAAAAAATAACATGAAACTCGTGTGCAATCTAATCGCAATAATTCTGATAATAATACATGAATGTATCCAGTTGACATATTAGTTGATGTAATTATTGTGTAACCAACCTTAGCTTAGCTACCATAGTCTTATTAACAAGGAGATAACCTCCCTATATCTTCTTAACACTGTGCATCTTTTTGACACATTGCAACTGCATAAACAACAATCAACGTAACAGAAATTCTAACAAACACCATGAAACTCGACGTCAATGCGGTACCAATATTGTTGATAACAGTTAGTCAGGGTACCTAGTTAACAGAATAGCTGATGTAAGCTTAACTATCATAGTTTTATTGATTCACTAAAAATACCTCAATTTTACTAATAACGATACGAACTTTCCAAGCTACTCTCAATGGTGCGAATGCTCTTTGACGCATCACAACAAACAGGCTGTGGGCAGCAGGTGCAAGCGACAATCATACACAGAGAACGAAGAAGGGTACCATAAAAATTGAAAAGAACGAAACTTTTGGAGAGACAGGTAGTCGGGATTCTTACAAAGTCGGGAGAAGAGCGATGGGAGAGAGCTCGAAGCAGCGCTTGGTTCCGGCTCGAAGTGGTCGACGCCATGGCCGCCTCCGACGTAAAAGATTGTAACGCATATAAAAAACAATGTTATTTTGGAGAGGTTAATAGCAATTGGGCCTTTTTCATGGGCTTTGTGTGTTAGTCCAGCCCATTTAATTTTTTTCCATTGGCTAGTGATTTCTTTTAATAACAAAATCAATGATTTTAAAAATAATCATAGGAATTTAGAATTTGTTCTCCATTCGAGATAATCGATTCAAATCTCTAGAATTATCAATAATCTAATTAAAAACATCATGAGCCGTTTTTTTTTGTCTGATCACCTCCAAATAAATGAATATATTAATGCTTAATTTTGAATTTATTTATGTCATTTTTCATCACCTTCATAATTTTTTCACTTCATTTTGGGTCATCCCATTTTATAATATTATGGCAAAATTATATACATATATATATATATATATATATATAATTTTGCTCGAATGAGCTGTCACTTTTTGACAATGCCTGCATTGTGGGTCGTTGGATTTCAATCTAGCAGCCCACATGCCATCCTCCCCCACCCCACCCCTCGGACTAGCCCGCCTGCCGATGGCTATAAAATGCAGCTACCCCATGCCACCAAACCATGCAGCCGCCTCCCCTAGACACCCCTTGCCACTGTAACGACCCAACCCAAAGTATATCGTAATTAGCTTAAGTCATTTCTTTAAAATAGCTAACCCAAGTTAAAGATCTATAATTTATTCTCACCTATAAATAGGATTTTATTCCAATAGATATTAGATGTGAGACAAAGTTGAGGGATCTCACAATCCACCTACGTTAAAAAATTTCGTTCTCAAAATTCCTACACTTGGCCCGTTGTTAGCTCAGCACACATCCTTCTTTGGCCTGTGACCGGCAGCCTTACCCAACGTCCCAAGTCCAACCCATCATCTAATACGAAACCAGATTATTTTGATACTACTTGTAATTACCCGGCTCAAAGTATAACGTAATGGGCCTAAGTCATTTCTTTAAAATGGTTAACCCAAATTAAATGTCTATAGTCCATTCTCACTTATAAACAGGATCTTAGCCTAGTAAGTATTAGATGTGGGACAAAGTTGAGGGATCTCATAGCC
>JAVDBV010049789.1:0-15622 GCA_032619315.1 Piper longum
GCCGCAGCTGCCATCGGCATGGCAGCGGTTCGGCAGGGGAAAGACTCGGCTGCTCTAGGACTGGAGCTAGGGTATGCAACTCAGCACAAGGGGTCTGACCGGAGCTGTTCCGGCCAGCTTACGACTGGTCGGCGGCGACTGTGGCAGGTCGCCACTGTTCCGGCCAGCTTACGACTGGTCCCCTCACACGACTAGGAAACACCAAGGAGATCCGCCGAGCAGAAGGAGGAAGGAGGATGAGGGGGTCTGGTCGGGGCTGCTACCGGCCAGCGGCGGGTCGCCGAAAGGCCTGGCTGGCGGCGCCGCTCATGGCGGCAGCGGCGACTGTGGCTCACAAGAGCCCCGGCTAGGGCAGGGGAAGTCGTGTGAGGGGAACTGAGGGGGTTCTGGCCGTGTAAGGGGGTAGGGGTTGAACGTGTGCGGGATAGGGTCGACGGCGAGGGCGGCGGTGGCCCACAACCGGTCGGCGGCGACGCTAACGGCCCGCGATCGTACATGCAAAGCGGCGGCCTTGGGTCGCCGTGCATGTGGTTATCTAGGCCGGGGAAGGGCCGGGAAGGAGGGGAAGAGGCTAGGGAGGGTTTCCGGAGGTCTTCGGCGGAGTTCGTGGCCGGCGGCGATAGATACACTGCGGCGGTAGTGGCTGGCTAGGAAAGAAAGCGAGGAGAAGGGTAGGGAGATGAGGAAGGAAGGTGGGGGCAAGGCAGCGATTGGCCGGCGGCGCTCGCTGGCCGGAAAAGGTGCGGCCGGCGGTCGGGTGGTGCGACCAAAAAGAGGGGAAGAATCGGGTGCGGGGAAGAAGGAGAATATAGGTCGAGTGTAATTTTATAATAAAATTTTAATTTGTTTTTTATATAAATTAATATTATCAAAAAATAAAAATATAATAAAATAAAAAATAATAAATTAGGTTTAATAAAATCTAATAATATATTTTAAAATTATTAACTTAATTAAATATAATAAATAATATAACTTAATATGATAAATTATTTAAATCTAATTGTACGGCCTATTAAATAAAAAATTCCTAACATATTTTTTTTAATTCCAATATTTTATTGTACAAACATTATTATATTTATTATGTATAATTTTTTAGCTTATAATCCACGGCTAACCGTGACTCAATAAAATATATATATATTGTTAAAAATAAGTAAATTTGTCGTTATTATTACTAGTTAACTTTTTAAAACCGCCTAAATATATTTTTTAAAACAATATTATGAAACCTATGAGGAAGCATCAGACTCCCTCTTAGCCAAATTGTGGGTGAGCAACTTATTCTTGGGTGTGAGTAGTTGTAGAGTACTTTGGACGACCCGTTCTTCCTCAGCTACACCGTCTGCACCTTGCCGTCTACCTTGGTCGTCTCCCTAGGCGCGTAGTCGTGCTGGACGCACATGATGGCGAAGCGGTCATTGGTGAGGGCGAGGAGGCTCTCAGCCCCATAGAGGAAGTCACAGTCAACAAACATGCCCCAGGAGAACTCGGTGCTCTCGATGGGACCGTGCCCATGGGTGTAGTGGTCGGCGGCCCGAAGGTGGGATTGGTCGACGGGGACGGTGCAGCGGCGGAGGATGGAGTGGGGGCAGACAGGGCCCACGAGCCATATTTCTAAAAAATAAATAAAATTGACGGCTAAGTATGAAAAATTAGAGTTGTTTACATAATTAGATTAAACTCAAGTTGACCCGAAGACAATAATAAACCGCTTGATTTGAAGTTTAGATAAATCTAGCTGGGGTTTATCTAAACTTTAATAAACTTCGCGCGACTTGAACTCAAAAAGATACTCGATATAAAAAATATATGTTATATAATGCGATGCATACTAAAATCACTTTTCTAAGTATATCACAACTCAGCCGAAACTCTATCCATTATTTCATCTTCGTACGTCAATGCCATTCTCCATCTTTTTTTCAGGTTCGGTACATTTTTTTTTTTTTTTTTGTCAATCCGGAGATGAAGGGTGTCAAGGAAGATGGGTACGTCTAATAGCTCCTGTTTCTCGCGCTTCTTATATAAAGTTTGCTTTTGATAAGTTTTTTTTGGTCAATTATTGATCTCTCAATCCTTTGGCATCTTGTTTTTATAGTTCCCACTATCTTGTTTTTACAAAATTCTATGTCGTGCTCCCCCTCTGAGAACGGCTCAAGCAAAAACACAGTTTTTACATATATGTAATAGAATATAAAGTTTGAAACTTCTATTTGATTCAATCATTTTTTTTTTTTCAATCCGGAGATGAAGGGTGTCAAGGAAGATGGGTACGTATAATAACTCCGGTTTCTTGCGCATCATATATAAAAGTTTGCTTTTGATAAGTTTTTTTTTTTTTGTCAATTGATCTCTCATAGTCTTTGGAAATCATTGTATACATCTTCATGTCTTCCTATGCTTTGATGAATATATAGAAATTGACTATCAATTATATGTCGTGCTCCCCTTCCGAGAACGGCAAGCAGAAACAAAGAAATACTGGTTTATAAAGATATCTAATAGAATAGAAAGTTTGAAACTTATTCACTACTTAATTCAATCATCTTTGAAGAGGAGAATATTTAAGAGGCTTATAATGAAGTAGTTAAGAAGTTTCAGACTTTCGATTCTATTACATATTTGTGCTCCTCAGCCTAAGAGGTATTATTCCAGCTGATGTTCCCCTCCCTTTCCCAAAGGCAGGTTCTTACGCGTGCTTGTTAAAAACAGGGTCAAGGACAATGATGCATTGGATCTTACTCTTCGTCTCTCGATCAAAGTAGACCAACTACGTTCCAACCATGAAGAAAATCCCAACCATGAAGAGCAGATTAAACAAAACCATGAAGAACAAATCGAAGAAGAAAACCATGAAGAACAGAACGGAGCATTTCCATGGGCCACAAACAAACCGGCAAAAGTTCATAGCATCGCATATCTTATGACGAAGAACATTCATAAAATTTGGGGAACCATGATATGCAAAAAGTGCACCGCTACTTACTCTATTGAACACCCGCTTTTACCAAAATTTGAGGAAGTAAAGGGCTTTTTTATGGAGAGAGTACACACTATGAATGACAGGGCTCCCGACGAATGGATGAATCCAAGACTAGAAGCATGTAGAAAATGCGGTGATCCAAATAGTGTTAAACCTGATATTAGTGTGGACAAATATTTGATCAATTGGTTATTTCTTTTACTGGGACAGAATCTGGGCTTTTGCACTTTGGAGCAGTTGAAGTTTTTTTGCCAGCATACTGAAAACCATAGAACTGGTGCTAAGAATAGGGTTCTGTATCTTACGTATCTCACCCTTTGTCGACAACTTGATAATACGTTGTTTAAAGGGTAAACAAATGTTAGTTTTGCTCTAGTATTTTTTTTGCTGTTCTAGTAGTTTTTATTGTGCACCTTTTACGAGTTTGTTTTGCATTTAAGTAATTACTTTCATATGCCTTTTATTGTTTTTATTGTTTTGTTTTGATTCCTCATGTGGGTTTTCTGATATTTGGGTACTTTATGGAGATGATCAATTATTGGCTTCTAAGAGAAGTTCCAAGAAAGAGTCTTGACATTTTACACATTATAATTCTAAGTTCACCAAAAGAATTACATAGCAGTTTTTGCTTCTCTATATTAATTGTTCACCCACAAAGATCCAACTACACTGAAAGAAAATTTAGCCTTGAACCACACACTTCCGCTTGAAGCAGCTTCTTCTTCACAGCTATAAAAAATGATGACATGCAGCCGAAAAATGTCTTCACTCAATAAAGTTTTAATTTCTCTTTTGTCGTGGTAATAGCTTCATAATTCATAATCTAAGCCAGATCCATATTTCCATGCTTCCAAAGTTCTCTTCCACTTGAACTTTTCTTTCTCTGAGAACTTACTTAACCATGGCCTTGTATCACATTAACTTAGTCAATAAAACCAATCTAAAATAGTTCTAGCTCTTAGACAGACAAGATAAACTAAGATAACTTCTTACCTTAAGATTGGATCCACAGAGGTTGAAAGAAATGTGTAATAACCCAACATGAAAAAATGTAATGACCAGTCAAGTAGAACATTGACACCAACCTACAAACAATCAGAAGCTTAGGACATGTCAATTTTAAAAATTAACAAATTTGATGAAGCTCTTTGTCATAAAACGCATCAAATCTTCTCAACTTAATCAATTATTAACAGTAATGACAATGAAATGAGCCAAACAGAGTTATCTCCTTATTTTCATCAAACTGAAAGAAGATGATGAAGTCACAATTGAAAATCAAAGGATGAGATGACAGATTACCTGCTTAAAGATCGATGGAACAATTAGTGGTTTTGTTAGCATAACTAGGCCCAGTGTTTTAACGAGTGGTGCAAATTGTATCACATCCTGCCATGATTAGTATATAAAACATCCATGAATAGGTAGAAATTCTGTGCAACTACTGTGATACATATAAACAATAAGAATAACTAGTTAGCCAATTGACTATTGAAAAGTACATGACTATGGACCTGAAGAAATGGTCGAAGAACAGGATCTCCAAGTCGCTGAAAAATAATGAAAAATGTAAGATAAACGAAATTAATTCACAAATTGTGGGTGCAAAAGATAAATCAAAGACAGTGTTAACTAACCTGCATGCACACAAAATTAACATAAAGAAGCTCAGGGATAAAATCTGTTGAAACATCATTGTTTGATTTTGCAGACATGGCACTTTGAAATAGCCAGGAAGTTCTTAAGTTAGGCTGGAAACACAAGTATATCCATCATAAGAAAGATTAAAATAAAATAAATCAATAAATAAATAATCAATAAAAAAATTACCATGTATGGGTTTAACATGGATAAACTGTCTGCATCCAGAAAATTTCCCTTGACAGCTTCATAGATTCCTATACGGAAAATTGAGATGATTAAAGAAAAGTTAGTTAAGAATGAAGAACTTTGCTTATCTTTCATACAGAACCGGCAATCCAAGAGTGGCATAGTTCATACAGTTGACTAGCGAGAGCAGTTTAGACAAGTATCAAAATTTTAACAGCAGTGCTGAAGTCTACTTAGCAATTTCAACAGGAAAATTGCAACATTTAGGAACAAACTGACAATTAATGGAGAAACAGAAATTTACCTGTTGACAACCTGCAAAGATGTCTAGTCATACTCCCGAAGCCGCCAAAGGAGACTGGTGACTGAATCCCACTTGCATCTCCCACCTGTTTTAGAATTTATCCATTTTCACATTCATAATAACAAACAATGTACGCTCACGACTATTTCGTTACTTTCTTGACAAGTTAATTTCTTCCTTGTGATACACAAATACGAGTAAAACATGGAAGTTTGTTCATCAAATTTCATTAATAGCAGATATCAAAGAAATGAGAGTGATCTACATATTTCAGAACTTGCATGCATTTTTGGGAGATTTATAATGTAACTGGCCAGTGCCTATACAGTGGCTACAACGTAGCAAAAGAATGAACTACCTGTATTATCCGGTTGAAAGCTGCTGGAAGTGGACTGAAAAGAATTTTATCTCCACATGAGAACAGCAGACAAGTATCAATTCACATGAAAGACTCTAGTGAGCAGATATATACTCATATAGGTATTATCATGCCAAATGACAGTCTCATTTGCGGGAAGCATTACTTCATAATGTTCATATGGGCTATCATGAACACCAGCTCTTACCTGTCACGATATGTAGGGAATATGCCAAATATTACTCTCAGAACTTGAAGCTGCTCAAAAGAAATTCCCTGAAAAAAAGATGCAGGATGGTTAAATACTAAACTGAAGAAGCTGAAAAAGTGGTAGAATAAAATTTTGGAGAGGTAGTTAATTTCTTCAACTAATATAGATCTGCACTAAATATGAGAGACAGCCTCAGTTTTAACAAACAAGGCTTCTTTAACCCCTGTGATCAATCTGAGACCAGCTCTGAAGGTCTAAAAGGCAAACCTGATAATCTGGCATCAATTCCCAATAGTCCTCCAGTAATTGCTCTATTTTGGGGGAGGAAGGTCTAGCCTCCAGATAAGTGAACATATAAGTAGTCCGATCTCCTGGACCAGAGCCTGCAGGGAATGCCTATAAATTATGGATCAAAGAGTTATTATTTTATCTGCATTCGAGAAAAACCACAAGTCTAACAAGGACAACGCCATCAAGACCACCTCCCAAAAGTACTGAACTTCAGAGTTCCCTAACTTTTTTGTAGATTTGCTAGAGAAGATAACATCACTTGTTCTATTATCTTCAAAACCGCGACAACAAGATCCAACAACTAGACAAACACCATCTGGCTTTTTTCCTGATCTTATCTACACATATAAATTGTCTGTGAGAATATGTTACTGCAAAATATGAAGGACAGAGTCATAAAAACGCGAAAAATGAAGAAAATCAAAATCAGATGCACCAAAAAGAAATTATGAGGCATAAGATTTCTCACTTGTCTAACAATAGGAGAGAAATTCCCCATTGCATCAAGGACTAAAGAAGCTTTCATTGGCTTTCCATTGGAGAGTCGCAAAACCTGATTCAGAAATTGCCCACACTGATTAATCAATTTTTTAGGTAAACAATAAGAATGCTGCCTGGTAATTGTTAATGTATAATTACTTTTAGAAATTGGAAAGTGAAAACAAAGGCAAAGCATTCTTATCTTATGAACTAGCAAACTGGGAATTTTACCATAACATATCACAGTAAATACTGTAATAAAAAACCCATTCCATGGCACAAGGACATAATAATTCTTGTTAGTTGCCTTCTTTTAAATGATTATAGAATTATTTTGATTCAATTCATAAATCTGTATAATCACGACGCCATTTTCTTTTACGAGATAGATTCAAAGGAAGCATACTGCTGCATCTTCATATATCTGTATGCTAGAAACTCCATGGCCTTCAAAAATGGTTCCACCAGAAGAAAGAAATCTTTGCTTTATGATCTCAAGAAGCTTGGCCGGTCTGCAAGGTTTGTTTCAGATAATCAGGAATCACTCTAAAAGTAATATTGAATGAAAAAGAACAGGCACCTACAGGTTCCATCATCCACAATCTACCATGCGACAACAGAAAATTATTAGAAAAAATATGTATATTTCTCTTCTTTCAACAAATATGTGTTCCTAAGCCAGGTCGGCTTCAGACTCTTCACATTCATGGCTCAAAACAACTGCCTACTAGGTTACAACTGTTAACTTGAAAACATGAAACAGAAAGGTTGACTCACTAAGCCGGCTTTATCAAGTTATTTTGATTCAATTCATAAATCTGTATAATCATGACGCCATTTTCTTTTACGAGATAGATTCAAAGAAGCATACTGCTGCATCTTCATATATCTGTATGATAGAAACTCCATGGCCTTCAATAATGATCCATATGTGATTTATATCTTTCACCCCGAGAAACACTAAGACATACTAGCTAGAATTTATTTTTTGGAGAATTTAAGAGCAGGATATCACTGGCAGCAAATTTAAAGACATGAATAGCTAACATTTCAACATTGAACTATTTGCATTCTCAGCTTTCTGCCACACTTTCTATTAACAAATATTCAATGTCCACAGGGAGCCAAAATGAGCATTTAGACGCAAAGAGAATGGCAACAACCCTGTGAGGAGGCAATCTTTGTATTGACATTACAGACATAAATTTTCAAAATTGAATCACTATTTTAAAGCAACTGCTGTATACAGAATGGAGAAACTAATAAAGTTATATTAAAAAATAAAATAACTTACAAAACACCAAGGTTTAGAATGTCATTGACCCAGATTTCACCTTTTCCTTCAAAACCACATCTGTTCTGTAACATGAAAAAAACAAATACAAAAGATATGAAAAGTTAAAAGATCGAGCTAAAAGTACTTCCACTAAATAACAACTAAAACGCAAACATATATTATATATAGAAAACTACCGGATTAAACATCACAGATACGGCTTGTTTAATTTCATCTTCCGTGACAATGCCAACATCAACAAGCTCTTGAAGTTCCTTCGTTGAGATGTTCCATTCTTGCTCTCTCTAGAAAACGAATAGGTAGTGATATTAACAAGATATATCAAATACAAAGAAATAGCAAAAAAATGTTAAAACTTCAAAGTATAATGAGAAGAAAATCATTCATACCCCTTGTAACAGATTTTTTTCTATAATTCCTACTCTAAGGCCTTTGTTACACAGTGCAGCTGCAATGAATATGCCCAACGTACCACCACAAACCAACACATCGTAGTCTTCCATTGTTTCCCCAGGCTCATCTGCTCCAAAGGACGAAGCAGGAATACTCGTCACCACTTGTCCGGGTGCCACACCATCTGGAAAATAATGCTTATTTCATAATAAGTTAATATGATTTACATGCACCTGTAAAATGACAAGTTACAGCAAAAAAAAACACCAAGTCCTTCTAATCATATAAAGATAGAGAAATGGATGTGTAGACGTGTATAGCCCAATATATTCATTACAGAAACATTTTTGAATGGTTGGAAGGAACAGTAAAAGACATGTGGCAGATATTCTTTTCAGAAAATCATTGGTTAGGATCACAGGAACCAAGTAACGAGACCAACCAGAGTCCGCCAAGCAAATATGAGACCACAATTGATCCAACCTCTTTAATGCATTGTAGGAGTATGCCCCACCCGCACCACCAACTTCACTATTAGCTGAAATGCATTCCATTATCCTCTGCAGGGTGCCAACAAAGAGATAAGTTTAAAGAGAAAATTGAGATTTTTTTGTAAAAAAAAAAAAAAAAAAGCACATTTACATTTGGATTGGCAAATATCAAAATGATTCAATTAAAATTTTTTAGATGCAGGAAAGAAACATTCGTTTGGATCAATCTCAAATATAATTTCTGCGCTCTTAAGCATTCAGGCATAACAGCAAGCATAGAGTGTTTCCAACAAACTAATCCCTACATTGCATTAATGGAATCTGAACATTCTACCGTGCCATCAAAACTTTGGAAAATGAATCAGCAAAGGAGAAGCCAAAGAATTAGAAGTAATTAAATAAAGAAATCCTATTCATTTCGAACCAATTCCTGTTTCAAAAGATGCATCTATAAGATAGTTTCAACCACAATAACATTCTCACTTGCAAAGCCAACAAACACCACTGATATAGCCAAAACACTTGGTAAACAATAGAAGAGACCACCCAATCCAATCAAATCTTCGTTGATGCAAACCCTGATTATAGAGATATTGTCTGCGGATCCTTGCATTGTGCATGATTGGATTTGTAATCAAGGGTCTCCCAACCCTAAACACTTAAATTTGTCTTTGGCCAAACAAGTACTATACAATGTAACATTAAATCGAGTAGAAGATAGACACTTCATAGAATTTGATAGTGAAAACTTTGATGTGGCTTATAGGAATAGGCACATTGCCGAACGACATTAATTCTTTGTATTATTAGTTTATTTTCCCTTGATTCTTCCTGTGGTAAAACTGCCCCTAATTTCGCTAACAGAAAACACCACTAGTCTACAATGGGAAATTAAGGACTATTCTAATCACTAACCTTGAACAATTCTCCAAGATTGAAGCTACAACAACTAACAAGCACCCAATAAATACATATATTAAAAAAAAAACTAGGAAACAGGAGGGTTAGACGAGATGGGCACCTGGGTTCTGGATGGTGAAGGCAGACTACCGCCAGTAGAGTCTGCGTCGACGTTGTAATTGGTACCAGCAGATGCAGCTGCAATGAACGTGAAACGTCGGTTGGTCAGTCCTCCAATATGGTGGGCTCTGATGGTCGCGTGAGGTGGAGAAGAGGGGGCGTGGGGTGGGGGAGAGAGAATATGGAGGAGCATGTTGTTGGTGTTTGGAAATGGCGGCAAAGAAGCTTGCAAACTACCAGTTTGTAGAGCAGTTGTTGGTCGTTGGATGTCTGTTCATGTGTCATAGCTTCTTAGTCCCCCATTGGGCACTGGCTGTCTTTGTGACGCGTCATCTTCTCTATCCTCTTTTGTAGGAACTTGACATGCAGTCGTCGTTAAATCGTTGATTGAATGATTTTCATTCTTTCCCATCGAAATGCGATAATGCGTGGGGTTTAGATATAGAACTATGACATGAGCATTGTGGGGCCGGGGCAACTGCGGCATGCTAGGGCCAGCCCAGGCGGGGTCTAGGTAGAGCGTGTCGAGTGGCGGCGGCCAGACGACATCGCTGGTGGGTGGAGATTTTTTTTTTAGAACATTAGATTTGAGTCATTTGTAATTGATTGGCCTATATGTAGTTTTCCGGTATAAATTTTTTGGCCTCCTACCAATAAACTTTTTGTCATATATATATATATATATATAGAGAGAGAGAAAGAGAGAATGCTCGTGGTCTTTTTATCAATCAAAGAAAGTAAGTAAAAAGGTTAAATGTTTTTCATCTAGCTAGACCCACTTGAAATCATTTCAATTTATATAATAATTTTAATATTAATAAAAAGAGAATTTAAGATTTGAGGGTGGTTCAAAATTAGCGTTTCATGAATGATTTTTAATGATTTCAAGATTAATTTCTATGCTATTCACGATTCAAAATTATTTTCTATTATAATATTTTAATTATTCTTAATAAAGGTTAATTTTTTTGAAAACAATTATTTAACTTTTAGAATTAAAAAAGAATAGCAAGCCAACTTTTACTACCCCACAATCGCCACGTCCTGTGATTATTTTTTCCAACAAAGAAATGTAAATATTTAGTTTATTTTATTTGATTATAATTGGTAGTTGGTTTATCAAATTCCATCACAAACACTTCAAAAGCCTATTAAACTCGATTTTTTGGTCATTAATATCCATTCCTGTGGGTGTTTATACATCGTTAACTTTAAGTATTAAGTATTTTAAATGACATCAATAGATCTATACACTTATATCTGGGTCGAGGTGATATATTCTTTAGAAGCTATAATTAGTAATTTAAAAGTAATAATACATCTTAAAAATGAAATGATATAAGTAAGTTTTGTCACTTTAGTTTCCCATTGTAATTTCCCACCAACTTCTTTTGTATGTTTATCAAGCAAGTCAATCTTTATTAAGTTTAAACTAAGTTTGTTTGTTTTCGAATTTGAGTCGAATAAACTTGATTTAGGCTTGAAGAATGATTTAGTTAATTTGTGTTTATCTATACTCCAACAATTACTTTATATAAGCTTCTTTTTTTCCAATAGCTCAAGTCAATCTATTACAATTTCATATTTCATATATGAAAATAAAACTTTTTTTTATTTTTTTTGTTTAAAAAATATATTTTCATTTAAAAACAAAACTAAATTACTCGACTCAACTTGTAAATAACAAAACCAGATTATAGAACATTAAATTAATTAAACAAAAAATGAACTCTGGTGTGATGCCTTCTCTCTCTCCTCCTTCCCAGCCTGGAAGCAACTGCAAAGCTCAACCTCCTTCCTTCTACCTAGAAACTCGAATTCAATATGTTCAAACTCGAAAAAATGTTCGATTCGGCTCAACTTGTAAATATTATTAAGGTCACATTGAATTTATATAGTATTTAATTTTTTTTATTTTATATAAATGAGCACAAAAATATTCACTAGGCTTGAATTCGGCTAAAGCTCAACTCGAACTCGGCTCGAACCAAACCCAAACACTATAAATTTTAGATAAACTCGGCTCGGCTCGTTTTATATTGAGCCAAACTCAAGTACATCATTACTCGGCTCGGCTTGACTCGTTTACACCCCCATGCATTCCTTATAGAAAATTAAGATGTTATTCCCATTTAATCTAGATACCAAGATATTGTCCCATTCAGATGGAAAATAGTTTTTTTCCCCTTTTTTCCTGGCTGGGTTTTTGGTAGTGTATAATGAATCAAAGATGATCATTGTTTTGGATTTGATCATTAGACAAGTTTTGACTCTTCAAAATTTTGGAGCAGTTTTAAATTCAATCATTACAAAATTTAGTACAATGATTCCAAGTTCCTTCCAGGGGAAAAGAACATAAAATTCTACAAAACATTGGAGCCTTACAGAAGAAATAGGCTTAGGGGAGAACAGCATTTTCTCCCTTCAGTCTCCAAGAGTCTTTCTCTTTTTTGAAGTATTCATATAGGGCCGGATGACCCATTCAGTTTGAGCCTCCGTTTGATCTACTGTCCCCAATTTGATCTGTAAATCACGTAGAGCGAGACAAACATAAAAAACAGCTACAGAGTGAAGGATAGTTCTCTCACTAGTAAATCAGGTCTGGTATTACTACCACACATGATACACCAAAATCTGGCTCATTTAAGAATGGTTTGAGCAACTCATTAATAAAAAAAAATACAAAACCTGGCCAATTTCAGAATGGCTTGAGAAAATCATTTATGAAAAAGACTAAAACACATCCAATTCTAACTTTCAACATTTCTTTTTCTTGTTATAAGCAAAATTGAAAAAAAAAATTACCTTGATATTTTCTCTCCAGATACTAAGTTATGCATGGACAAAACTAAAGAACTATCCTTGGCATGATGAAAGTGGCAATATACAAAACTCTGGAAGGCAGAATACAATTGGAATGCTACCTGATAAAGCCTCAGCTCAAAACGGGGTCCAACCTCTTTCAAATTAACCATTTTCAGCCCTCTTTTCTCATATACATGATGCCTGCGTGGCAACTTGAAGTTAGTGCAAAATTGTATGCATAATGGAAAAAGAATAGAAAGTATTATTATAGTATGAATTACCTGAATGATATGTAATCAGATTGATTTGCGAAGGTAATGATCCGCTTTGAATCAGGCTTTGGTACCGGGAAAAGATGCTTCAAAATATTCGCCGTTCTTTCACCAAGCTAAAATAACATCTTACATGTCACTTGTCATCAACAAAAGAAATTTAAATTCTAAAGAGCAGGTAGATATAAAGCAACAATTAACCACTCAGAATTTGTACAAGTAAAAAATTAATTACAAAAAAAAATCAAAAATAGGAAAAACACTTCCACCTTAGTTGAAAAATTGTTCAGTATGAGATGTGGATATGCTTCTGACATGGTGCCCATGGACTTCTTATCTTTAATATCATGTCTTGTTACCTGCACGCATTGAATATTCAAGTCACACAAGCAACCAAATACCAAGCTGAAAGACAAAAACTTGCAGAAATGCACTAACCACATTGAGCAAACCAAAATATGCAGTTGGGCCAAAAGGCAAATGGGATACTATTAAACCATCTGGCTCACCACGATGTTCATGCACAAGAATCACATCAGTGTAATCATGTGAACGACAATATTCAACTAATTCAGAAATGACCTACAAATTCAACATTTCATGAGATTAGTTTCTCCAACAAAGTTTAAGCATCTACAATCATGATTCATGACACAGTACAAATTGAAAATGTGGGATGATTAAAAAAATGTAGAGGATGCAGGTAGTCAAAAAATCATCAAACCTGACCACCACGATTTACTCTTTCTGCATTCGGAAACACAAACTTCATTTCCTAAAGAATAGAAAAATAAAAGATTTAAGTAAAAATTGATAAGCTGAAATAAAACATTGAAAAAGCTAAAAGATACACAAACTATTAACCTTCACAAACTGGGTGAGGCGAGAACTTGGATTGCGAGATGTGGTCAACAGAATCTTGGGATCCCTTTCCAATGCATTAGCATATTCATCATCGATGTGTGTTTTTGGCACTACATTTTAAGGATAAAACAATTGTATCCACTTCAATAACGTCAAGAACATTTAAATTTAAACTTTCCTTCCAAACTAGAAAAAAAAACCTCACTACAAATTGCAGCCAGTAAACCACCAATCAAAATATTGCCTCCTTAAACATTTGATAAAAACGAGAACCTTGCCCAAGGTCAGCTTTATCTAACAAAAAATTCACATTTATCAAAAAAATGTTTTTTTTTCAAACCATCTCAAAACTAAAAAAAAAAACTGCAATTACTAAATCAACCATCAAAATGGTAATCTCTTCCTTACCACCAACAACAATTGGACAACCTATTCTTTTTTATATTAAATTAGCACAAGGTCAGTGCACCTACCCATAGCTCAATCTTTATTATCAAAGATAATTTTCTTCAATGATCATAAAAATTCAACTTTTTTAAATAAAAAACTAAAAAAAACCAAAAAAATATTACCCTCGGTCATTTCATCATCAAAGTCGATCTCTTTCCTCAACGCTGCCTCCTCATTCCTCAACTCCGTCGGTATTGGCTTCCCCTCTGTACAAAAAAAATAAAAAAACTCATATCAACAAATAAAAACAACAAATAACGTCACGAAAGTAGAAAATCGAAATGGTATCGATCACCATCAAGAGCTTCACGAATTTTGCGCTTCTTCTCGAACAGCGACCGCTCCTTCCCCTCCAAGTCCTTGCGGTACATGTACTCCCTGCGCAGGCGGATGTTGCGGCGGAGCATCTTGCCGGCGCCGCCTTGCTCCGCCGTCGGGAACGAAGGTCAAGATTTCAAGCCCTACTTTGGTTTGGTTTGGTCCGTCTTATTTCTTAAACCAAGCTGTTGAACCCGGTCGAATAAGAAAACTATATCAGGGTTTAACATCTCGGTCGAACCCTAATATCGTTGTCATTACTCATCAAGTCCTCATCTCCCACTTAATTTTCAATAAATCAGGTTGTTCGTCCAAATTTTCACCACACCCCTCGGCTCGATCATGACGGCTAACCCAGCCAGCCGCGGCCATTGAGGAAGACGAGGTTGTTGCTGCCATTTACGAAGACGAAGCTATTGCATTGGAGAAGACAAAATTGTTGCATTGAGGAGACGAAGTGGTTGCTGTTCGCTTATTATAAAAGACACCATTGCGGGTTGAGGAGAGAAAGGCGGTGTTCCACACTCAGGCTACTGCTAGGGGAAGGAGGAGGTCGCCCTCCTCCTGCATCCTTGCTTATTGCTGCCATTAGAGAAGAAGCAAGGGGAAGAAAATGTCATGTCGCTGTCTTGCTGAAGAAGGAGTTGCTGAAATCCATCCTGCTGCTACTAAGGACGCCATTGAAGGTAGATGTGGCTGCTAGGAGAAGGAAGAGACGCCATTCTTGCTGCTGCTAATGGGAGAGGACGCTGCTCCAACCTGTTTTTGATAAGGACGTGGCTGCTAGGAGAAGGAGGACGACGATGTTGCTGTTGCTGGATTGAAGAAGGTGATGACGCCTATACTCATTTTTGCTGAAAGAAGGTAGAAGCCCTCCTGCTGCTGCTGTGATTGGAGGATACCACCCTGCTGCAATTGGATTTCACCATGCCAATACCTTGCTGCTGAGTTTGAGGATGAAGGTCACGTTGTGTTGTTGCTAATGATAAAGCTATCCTGAAATTTGAGAAGAAAACTCCCTGTTGAAGTTGAAGAAGCATTGCAGTTGCAATTTCCATGTATTCAAGCATGATGTGCTTATGGAAATAAATAATTAGCATTGGAAATGACCATCCCACCGAAGGCATAAGAATTGTCTAAGTGTTATTGGATACTTGTGACAATTTAGCTTCATCACGCTGTCTCTTTGTGCGGCAAGGGCGCCTCGGTCTCACCGAACCCTTCCAACCCGACGCGGAGACACTTTAAC
>JAVDBV010049790.1:0-20734 GCA_032619315.1 Piper longum
TAGGAGGAGAAGAAGATGGTGCCGATGACGATGTTGATGACGACAAAGAGCACGGTGGGTGTGCACCAGCTGGCCACGGACGCCCATATCGCCGGCAATGAATCCTCCATTAACATGGCAAGCTTTGATCGGCTTCTACGACGAAAATATTATCCCATTCTACAAAGTATTAATTATATCATTCCCACTTCTTGCTCACAAGACATGTCTCGTAGCTAAATATATAGATATAGATATAAATATATAGATTGAAGAGGGTGGAGACGAAGGACATAGAAGTAACAGAAAATGTGAAACAAAGGATTGGAATTTAATGGTGCACATGGTGACAGAGTAGAGACGGTTGAGGTAGAAAATGGTTTGGTTTGAAAGCCCGTGGGTGGTGGCCGACTCCACTGGTTGCTCATCATCTTACTTGTCGGTCTACAGCTCGTGCCCAACTATTTCAAGTCAAACGGAAATATTTTTAGGTCTTTAAAATTTTTAAAGTGCAAGTAGACAAATAATGTAATAATTAAATTAAAATCATGAGATCTGATTGAGGTAGAGAATTTTATAATCGGTATACTAATAGTAGACAAATACATGATTTATTTATAAAAATTTTTCAAGAGTATGATATTATTATATAATATATTATATCTAGATCATCGAATGAAAAATAGTATAGCAGAATGAATAAATATGATTCTGTTGAACATGGTAAGAAGTATGATTAATAACTTTAAATTTCCTTATTCATTGTAGAATGAAGCTCTTGTAGCGTATATATAAAAGCGGGTTCCTACTAAAGTTGTTTGTAAAACATAATTTAAGTTATGAAAAGGTTGGAAACTAAGTGTGAAATATATGTGTGTTTGGAGCTGTCCTACTAAAGTTAAGGTTTTAGTTGGACCAGGAGATAAAGTTAGACCTAAGGCTATTAGTTGGTGTTTCATTAGTTATTCCGAAAATTCTAAAGGTTATAAGTTGTATTGTCTATTCGATTATGACTAAATTTATGGAATCAAAAAATACAAAATTTCTTAAGAATGGGGTAATTAGTGAGAGTCATCAACATCAAAACTTAGTTTTGAATGATAATCATACTTAAAGTACTCTTATATTGAAAAATAAACTACTTATTGTTAATGACTTATATCATAATTGGGTGAATGTTAAACAAACAGCTAATGAACAATCATATCAGGTTAAAGATGTCTAGTAGAACAAGTTGCTTAAGAAAAAAATCAACAACTAGAAATTTTTAGCAACCGGCTAATCAACTACTTCTACAAGAGAATGTTGATGAATCATAAAAGAGATAGAGTAAGAAAACTGGCAATAACTAGTGATTTTGTTGTTTACTTATAAAAAACTAACTATAATATTGGAGAAAAAATGATCATGATACGTTTTCACTAGTGATAGATATTAATAATTCAAAATTATGGTACGAAGCTATAAAAGATGAGATAGATTCAATGGTTGTAAACCAAATTTGAGATCTTGTCAAGTTTTCTAATGGAGTAAAAACTATTAGCTACAAATGAGTCTTCAAAACAAAAAAAAAGATTCCTTAGGCAATATTGAACGATACAAGGCAATGCTCATAGCTAAAAGATTCAGACAAAATGAAGGAATTGATTATCGAGAGACATTTTCTCCCATTTCAAAGAAAGATTCCTTTCATATCATCATGACACATGTAGCACATTTTAATTTTAAATTACAACAGACATATATGAAAATAAGTTTCCTCAATAGAGATCTAAAGGAAGAAGTTTAAATGAAACAACGTGAGAGGTTTTCTTCAAGTATCAAGTAAACTTAAGAAATCAATATATGGACTCAAGCAGGTCTCCCGTCAGTGGTATCTTAAATTTCATACTATAATCTCTTCATTTGGTTTTGTTGAAAATATTAAGGATTAATGTCTATACAACAAGGTTAGTGGGAGTAAGATTATTTTTCTTGACTTATATGTCGATGATATATTACTTGCAACTAATGATATGGAATTCCTACATGAGGTAAAAAAGTTTCTTTCTAAACATTTTCATGTAAAGGATATAGGTGAAACGTCTTATGTCATTGGTATTAATATTCATAGAGATAAACCTTAAGGTGTCTTGGATTTATCTTAGAAGACGTATATCAGTAAGGTTATTAAGAGATTTTAAATAAGTAATTATACATCTTCAGTAGCTCTCATATTGAAAGATGACAATTTTAATTTGGATCAATGTTCGAAGAATGATCTTGAAAGAGAACAAATGAAAAAAATTCTATATGCTTAAACTATTAGAAGCCTTGTGTATGCACAAGTCTTTACAAAACCAAACATTGTATTTGATGTGGGAATGTTGTGAGATATCAAAGCCTGGCATTAAACATTGGAGATGTGTAAAGAAAATTATGATGTACTTTCAAGAAACCAAAGATTACGTGCTTATATATAAGAGATTTTCTAATTTGAAGGTCATCGGATACATAGATTCGGATTACACTGGTTGCATTGATACTCATAAATCCACATCTGGATACATTTTTACACTTACTAACAGAGTTTTATCGTGGAGAAGTATAAAATAGAATTTAGTTCACTTTTAATATAGAAACCAAATTCGTTGCGTGTTTTGAGGTTACATCACTGGCTATTTGGTTGAAGAGTTTCATGTCTAACTTTTGAGTTGTTAAGCCTATTTCAAGGCCGTTGAAGATGTATTGTAAATTTAGCTACTGTGTTCTTCGCTAAAAATAATAAAAATGGAAGTCAAAGTATACACAATGATATTAAGTATTTAGCAGTTAAATAGTATATTAAAGCAAAGGAAGTGTTCATCGAGGACGTTAGCACTAAATTGATGATTACAAATCTTTTGATGAAAGACATACTACCAAAGATGTTCAAGGATTATGTAACCCATATAGGACTTGTTAAATTGCAACATTGATATGTGATACTAAGTATATAACATGTTATCTATTGAAACTCTACTATTTGTTTGTCTTCTCATCATGAGTGTACATATTATATTGAAGAACGATAAAATTATTATACATATATATAGTATATATGTGTGTGGACCTGAATAAGCACACTATGGCTTATTCATAAAGTTTAAATTACATTATGTCTTCTTAAGAGTATTTTACATTGTAATATGGAGAAGGTGATACTTGACTAAAGAGAACTTACTGCTATGATTCATATATAATACTCTTCTTTTGAAGTATTAATACTTTGGATAATATTATGCATGGTGATATATATTCGGACCAAATGGAAGAATGTTGGAATTTTATTTCAATTTTATGTGGTCTTCATCATATATATATATTTTCTATATTATAATCCAAATATATTAATTAATAGTATAATTAAAGATAACTACTATAGAGTGGTTATTCCTGTAACTTCTTGATTGAAGAAATTAAATATGGTATTTTTCCTTAGGGTCCCTGGACTAAGTATTTTTTATGTCTATGCATGTCATCACCTTAAAAGTATAATAGATCAGAACCAATTGTAAAAATCTATCATGACAGAAGATATGATTTGTTTATGATAAATATATTTATATTTGATTTATATTTCTTTCGTGTACTTAATTTTAAATATTTTCTCATCATGATGTGGAGTCAATACTGGTTTGTGTGAGTAGTAATAACATTTTCGTGTCAAACTTCAATACCAATCAGGACAAAATATAAATGGCTTTTTATTCACGGTTCTAATTATGATAAAGAGAAAATAATTGTTGCTTAGTATGAACATAGTTGATGTTGATTTTAATTTCCACATTAACATAACGTAACTTCATGACCGAAAAAAATTAAAGTCTAAAATGGCAGCTGTCCATTGTGTACATCCGTGGAGTTGGTGCCCGTTGTAACAATGTGCTCCCATATAGACTATGTATAATATATACTCTCATACATATTATACATGTATAGAAAAAAGCTAATTACTTTCCAACAATATAATGGTTAATAGCTTTATCCATGCATGATCACGATTTTAACTTATCATATATTACAAAAGATTAATATTTCTAGCAGTATAAAAAATAAAAAGAGAGCAAAAACATTCACATCAAATGCTTGATCAATTTTCAAAGATCATCAGCTCTTCCTATTAACACCGATCAGATGAGTGCAACGTCGACCTGCCGACTACTGACTATGTTGGTACTAAAAAATGAGACCGATAAGGAATGAAGGAAGACATGAAAAGGAAAAGGACTTTGAATTCCACCAAACGATCATGAGTTCCTTACTTATGTGAGGCAAACAAGAGACCAACTTTTCAAAATTCCATCTAATCATATGTAACATTAAGCTCTTAATTCTTGACCTTGTAAAACCCAAATACAATTTAAGATGAATTTGTAGTTCTTTGGTATTTATTTGTAAAAATCTTGATTTAACATGGAGGAGTAAGCAAATTGCAGAACCTCATTAATTTCCTATTTTTTCATGTTTTTTCTTTCTTTTCTTTGTTCTTCAAATGGAATATTGTCTCCAATTTTGTAACCCGAGTGTCATACGTTCACAGATTGGCAATGGTCATTGTCTCATCATATCTGTCCGTTTTACATGTACAATATGGATTCCTCTTACTAGATTAATTAAACATTGGTTCAATAATTGAATCTGATCTCATTATATGTTATTACATATATATATATATATATATATATATATATATATATATATATATGCATATACATGTCGTCAAGTAAACTTCATGGATAATATTTAGTTATTAGGAAGTTTAATTAATGTGATTTATCCAAGGCTTGGGTTCGACGGCACCTGATCATTGTGCACTTGCAAGATGGAACTGCAATAATTAGCCGTAAATAATTTGGCTGCCACTGAATCAAAGATCAAAACATATACCATTTCAAACTAATTTGCTTTATTGACCATTTTTTAAAAAATTAAAAATTTTTATTCTACAATCTGCATGCAATTTTCTTAATTTTATTAATATTAACCTAATTTAATAACTCTGAAATGGTTTAGAGTCGACTGTACCTAATCACATTTATTTGAGTCTGGAAGTGCATATACTTGTAACCACCATTCTCGCGTTTATGATGTTACTGGGCTTAGGCATTCTTTTGCTAACTTTTTCAAGAATTCTGTAATTCATTAATTAATTTTATATGTATTAAACTTAGTGAATTTTTTATCGTGAAAACCCCTTTTTGATGAATGATTTAAATTGATCTTAAGATTTTTTTACAACTCTCAACAAGACACTTGTATTTAATTTATAAATGTATCTTGTAGATCCCTCACACGTAGAATATAATCAAATTTATTATTCAATTAATTGTTTAATATAATATATCTTCAAGACTTCACTATGCTTTTACAGTTAACTAAATAAATAAAACCATTAAACACAACAAAATATAATTCTCATGAAAATAATAATAATTAAAATTTCAATCAAAATAACTATTAAATTTTTGGTTCAAGGTTTATTTCAACTCTAGTATAAAAACATCTACTTTACAAAATAAGAAAATAAAACTACAAAAAGAATATTTGAAAGATTCATAATAATAAAACAATAAAACCAAAAAAAGGGAAAAGCTAAAACATCTTTAGAAATAATCTCCTAATTTTTTATCTTGAATCTCCAATCTTTTCTTTTTAATTCATCTTAAGATAACCAAAATTTTGGAAAAGAGTCCTTAAAAAGAACGAAAAATAGATGAGAAAATGGTTTCTAATTTCGTACATGAACAACTTTTTACACTTCAAAATATTAACGTTTTTCTTATAAAAATCAATTTAATAAATCTGAAACTATCTAACCTTTTATTATTTATAAACACAAGCGACTGGCCTCGAATATGTTTGAGGGCGGTGGTGCTGGCCGAAGGGTCTTCAAGTCAACTCGCCTTCACTGTTTCCCAAAACAGGTTCAATGATCCATATTTGACTGATTTAGGCTTATTCAGTATTATTCTTCTCCAAATACAATAAGGGCTCTTTTTTCACAAATAACCAACTAACACTTTTGTTCATTAAATTAATTTCCTCAGACTGTTCTCTTGACTTTTTTACTCCAATCTCCTTCGAATATTTAGCACGGATTAAAATTAAATTAATACTCTAATACAGCAACTAAACCTAACAGCTTCTAAATAGAAACTAAAATCACCTGAACTAGTAAAAATAAGTAAAAGCGTAATAAAAAGATAAAAATTATCGAAAACTAAATGCCATCGAGTACATAAAATGGGTTAAATATACGTAAAATAGACAATTATTACCTAGCTATATTATATATCAATATAGCACACCCATTTATCCATAAATTGATTTCTTTTACTTGAGTGGCTAAAAAGCCCATTGAGGGATCCATAATATGAGAGTGGAATTTGGTGTAAAGATGCTCTACCTGAATCGTTAAACGTTAACACACAACTTAAATGTGAAAAATCTGCATTCTAAGCGCTGCCCAATTTGGTGAGCAAAACCTAGATAATTGGCTTGATGACAAAGTGGATTAACTGTAAATATAAATGGGCTCTGTAATCACAATAGTTTGGGGGCTTTGGGCTATTGCCAAAAGGACCAACTCTGACAGAACTCTATTACATAGTTGGATTGCCCCAATTTAGACAATATTTAGGTATATCTTAATTACTAAGTAAATATTGTATCTTTGTAATTTGTATATATATATATGCATGCATGTCTTGCAGCTCTTTGTATACGTTTCATGAATGGCGGTTTCTCCTGCTATCCTAACTAATATAATCCAAGTTTTTTATCAGCAAATAATTCTAACTTCAAACATATGGCTAAATAGTAATTAGTATGTGGATCAAATACTTAATTTGATTGTTAATTATATATCATTGTGGGTAACTCTTTTCTCAATAACCATAGAGACGCCAAAGCGGGAAAGACAAAAGAGTTAAATCCTGTATAAAGGTTTTATTGTTTGTAAAAAAATAAAATTTCTTTTATTGTATTTTTTAAATGATTTTTTATTTTTAATTGTATTGTTTTTTTTGGTGTGTGTAAAGAGTGATTCAGCCAATTTTAAAATGAAAAGAACAAAAAAAAGATTTTTATAGATTAAACTTATTATCACCAGACATAGTCGATAACAAAAGTCAACAAAATTTGTAATTGACAATAATACATTGCTTGGAAGGCAATTATCCTAGCCGTTGGGCACAAACGCTTCACATGCCATTGCTCTCCATAACAACTAATTAAATTTTATTTTAATTGTCCAAGATTCTTCTACTTCCTCAGAATACGGTGTTGGGGACAATTATTCACTTCTACGGTATAAATTTGACAAATATTCTAGCTTATAATAGAATTAATGACCAAAACAATTTAAGTCTTTTAAACATGTTTGAAACCATGGACAGAACCTATGATCTAATTTGAGCTCCACCCACTGGCTTAAAGCTCCAATTTTTATCAGCCATCTCTCCATGGAATTACCACATACACAAGATGATGAGAAGAACTGATCAAGTTGAAACTAGGCAAATACTTGTTGCTTGTGGAAGACCAAAACTAACATCCAATTCTGTAATGATCAAGCACCATATGTGATATCAGTTTTTCAATAGCCAGGTGATATTTAATGCTTTCTTCTCAACTGAAAGAGTCATTTAGCAGCATACAGAAAAAAACCCAAAACTGAAATTATCTTAGAAACTGCTTGATATCACGACAGCTGAATTAGCTCTGTAATTTGCCATGACAGGTATTTGATCAAATCATCTTATCTGCCACTGCACAAAAATAAAGTGAGCTTTAATCAGAACAAGCCAAAAGATTACATCACCAGCAGCTATTTACAACAAACAAATTACATTACAAAAACTGATTTTATCCATATCAAATCACCTTCTTGATCAGAAAAAAAATAAAAATGGCCCTACAAAGATATGAGTCAATAACATAATCATAATAGCATAGGAGAGCTAGCTCCAAACATAACCGCTGTCAACAACCAACATTTCTTGTCTGACCCTACTTTTTCTTGTAACTTCAATTACCTTAAAACAAAGAACAATTGGAAGGTCTCAAGAGAGTATAGTAAGCAATTGGTGTGCAACAAAAAACAAGTGGCTTTGGCTTAGGAAACCAGCCAGCAAAGGTCAAAGAAGACAAAGTAATATCTCCTCCTATTGTTGGAATAGAAGGAATCTGATAAAGCCAAGCTATAGTTACACTATTTTTTGCTTAATGGTTGATCAGCCTAACCAGTTAAACAAAGCAAACTATGTATAGCTTTTATCTAGAATTGATTGATCTGGAGGCACAAGGAAGGGGGAATATATCTTGTTGTATTGTGTTCTTGTCCTATAACCACTTTGTCTTAAACATCAATTTTGAACATCACAGCTTAACTTTTGTATTATGAATACCTACTACCAAGAGAATTTTTTAAGGCATGTCACTTTTGGGTGCACCTTTGATGCATAACTTTGGGGGGGGGGGGGGGGCCCCCCCCCCCCCCCCCCCCCCAATGTCTAAATTACTGTGAAAATGTTGGGGGTTCCTAGATAATTTTATCTGTGATCTTACCTTCTCCTAATTATCATCCTTTTAAAAGTTCATGGTTGAGTTCTTGGGAACAAAATTTGTTAAAATAAATTTTCATAGTTAATACGGACGTCAGAGTTATCTTTAATTTGCTAACATTCTCTAGCCGCAGGAAAACCATGTCAAACAATTTATCACAGGTGGTCGTGACAAAACACGTCAAAGAAAATGACTTTTCTCAACCCCTCGTAAAAATCGCGAAGAAAAGCTTTCTTTTCGTCACACTTTGTCATTCTTTCTCCACGGTTATTAGAGCCGTGGAGAAAGATTCTATAATCATCTCTACATTTGTTTATAATTATTTTTTAATTTTCTTACTTTTCTCCAAGTTTAAAACTATGGAAAAACTATTCATCACCCTACTTTTCTTTACATACGATTGGTTTTATAGTGTATTTTAAGTTTATTGGACCGTAGAAAAAAAATAATTTTTTTGTAGTGAAAATACTTGACTGTTTTCTCACGACTATGAACCGTGCCGAATTTGTCATGAAAAAAACCAGTTTTTTCCACTAGTGATTCTTACATTAGCCTGAATTGATACCTTAATATTGTATAATATGCAACAAAAAAGATTTTCTACACTTATCATATCAGCAAATGCATGCAACACGAATCAAAATATATAAGGAAAGATAATATAGCAGTATGATGTATAATTAATAAACTAAACGATTGCATTTAGGATTCTTAATTGGCATCTCAAAAGCATATCTTAGAGAATAGATTCATTGGAGAATGTGAGAATCAAGTTCATAAACTATGATAACTTCAATCAAATATTCATTAGTTCTGAACATATACCTGCTTTGAAGGGTAGCTTTACATGATGAATCAGATTTTCCATGCCTTCCACTAACAAGTGCATAATGATTTCTTTCAAAAGGAATATCTGCTTCATGACCTAATTAGATGTCCTCAACAATTTTTTTTCATGAGAATCCAATTCTTGTTCCAGAGAAATGCTGCAGGAAAGAGACATGCAGAACACTACAACCCCTGGGATTGGAGGAAGGGAGAAATGTTGAAGCTGATCATAGAGATTTGGTCCTATTTTGTAAAATATAGACTTTGTCAAAAGATGGCTGTAAAAGATATATAGGTCCATGTCATGTCGGTTTATTATCTCGTCTTTTCTTTTCATTTTTTGCCTTGTTGAACATATGGGGTCTATATGAAGAACAAACTAATCAGTTGGGCAATCTACCAATGAAATGAAAGGCAATTCAAACGTATTATCTGATAAAAATTCACATGACCCAAGTGTGGACAGATTTCGACAATCCCCAAAAAAAAAAGCTGTAAAAAGATGCTCATTGTAATCATGGTTCCAGCTTTACAAAATATGTTTTTTGGTTAAAATTATACATGTCATGTTCAAATGATAATAAGTTGACAAGGGTCTAATTCTTCAAAAAGATGAGAGCTTGCTGGATAGTGGCAAAAATTATAGAGGGCAGTCATTTCACAGTTTGTCTTCTTGGAGCTTCCAAGTTTCATCACGTTGTAGGCATAATTGATGATCAGTGGGGTGCTACGATGCAGAAGTTCTGATTGTGTGCAAGAAAAAATTGAAGCTGGACAAGATTTAACAGTACGATTTTTTTTACGAACATAATCTGCATAGCATTGTGAGTCTGACTTGCATATAAAGAGTTTTCTTACAACAAACAAATAACCAAAACACGACTATCCATAAATTATATCATTTACTTATCTAGTTGGTTTTTTGGCTTCTTCTTCCTTGTATCTTGTCCTACAATGCCACAACCGAAGCATATATGACGACAGAGATTACAGAGAGACGAATGGTTTAGTACACATATGTTGGATTTTGGCATTCATTTTGATGTCGACAAATCTTACCAACTGGTCGTTCTACTACCGACACTGGTTCACTCAACACATGGTGGACTTGTGCACTCCAGTCTACTTCAACATTAATTTACTTCAACTAGTTCAGATTCAAACACCGGTAATTTCTTTCCTTCTCTGAAACACTTTTCCTCCCTTATGTTTCCATCTAATCATCTACTTTCGATATTCTCTTTTTCCTTTGCTTCACAAGTTACATTTCCCTTGCACAAACCCAATACACGGTAGACCTTGCCGGGACCCCATAATCAAAGCTTAAGATCCAAACTACAATGATGTTGCTTAACACAAACAATTATCTCCGGCAGTGAAAAGAAAAACGAGTGATGGGGGATGAGAAATTGATCTCCATTGTAATCTCTCCACCCTATCAATCATGAGAGGGTGATTGGAGCGCAAAGCAGGCAAAATTAAAAGAGAAGCCGGCGTCATTCCAGTTTTTTGGGGGCTGGCAAGATAACAAAATGCCCTCTCCCTGAACAGCTCTCGTGACATGACTCCTCACTGCCGTGGCAAACAGCAGAGGAGACAGTAATCCTTAGATTCCCACCTACACAGAATAATCTGGATTCTTTGCTGATACGACCATGAAATACTCACCAAAGTTACTCCCACTCCCCTCCCAAGTCCCTTGCTAATGTAACAGTCTCAGACGCACAGTTGTTCAGCCAACAACTTGGTCTTATCAATTTCCAGCCTTTTTACTGATGTTGAGAAACAGTGCATACGATGATTGAACGGTGCTTTGTCAATTTGTAAAAAAGAGAAACGAGGGAGAACAAAGAATTATGATGTGCAGAGGCTGGCTGGAAAGACCTAGACCAGTGGATCCTGTCCAGCAATCATGCTAGCAAAAGAGCCGAAGACCCTTTTGTCTCTACAATCTCCCACCACCGTCCATAGCTCGAAAAAGTGTTTGCGAGAGAGATTGATGAAGAGACATACTATGAGCATTAGGATAAGAGGCATACATACCGGAAGACTCATTCGACAATAACTGAATCCAAAAAAAAAATTCAGAATAATAATTTTGTAAAAACGAAAGAAACAATCAAAATTTGGAAATTCTTTTTCTCGAGTAATCACAATGAAGAAGAAGACGGTGATAAATGAGAATAAATAAGGAGGAGCATAAGTAATTTGATGAAGAAAAAAAAAAAAAAATCTCAAACACTATAATTTGTAATGCATAAGCAGCCTATTAGCCTCCCGCAACCCGCTAAAGTAAGCCCCGTGTGTGGTCGAGTAGTGCGTCCGGTCGGTGGCCTCGCCGGCGAAAAGTATCTGCATCGCCGGCACGCCGCTGCCTGCCGCCGGCAGCGGCTCGGCGAGAGCGTCGACGTCGTCGCCGGAGGAGCCGACGGCGACGAAGCTGTAGGAACCCATGAACAGCGGGTCCGTCCCCCACCGCGTACACATCACCTTCCCCAGCCTTGCTCCGGCGAAGCTCACCAAGCCATCGCCGGCGAGGTTGGACAGCGTGGCTGCGACACCGCGCCTGAGCTCGTCGTCTTTGAGGGTCTCGAGCTCGAGAGCTTCCTCTCCGGCGAACCACGAGAGGAGGACCTTGGAGGTCTTGTAGATTGGGCAGAGGGAGGCCGTCTTCCTTATCCACCACGGCACCTTCATCCCTTTCTTCTCTGCCGCCGAGCTGCTCCGGTGGAACACCATTTGCAGGTTTGGGAAAAAGATGGTTTCTTTGTCTTTGTTGTCTGATTCGTCTGATTCTGATTCTACTTGGAGGAAGAGCTTGTTGACGACTCCAAAGCCGAGCTTGCCAATGGCGTCGGCCTTGAACTTGGGGAGGGAAGGTCGGAAGAACTCGGCGGAGCTGGACTTGAGCACGCCGAGGGAGACGGTGACGATTACGTGGTCGGCGGCGAGGGAGCCGCCGTCATCGAAATGCAGGTTCACCGGGCGGCGGCCGTCGGAGTCAGGCAGCATCCACTCGATCCGCGCCACCTTCTTCCCGAGCTTGACCAGGCCGGGGGGGAGGCCGGAGGCGATCTTCTCCACCACCCGGGAGTAGCCATGGGCGATGGTGATCTCCTCGCCGGGGAGGAGCTCGTACTCCGCCTCCGCCGCCAGGTCGAGCTCGTAGAGGTCGCCGGCAGAGGTGTACGTCCTCTCCACGTTCTCATGCATGGCGAACACCGCCTCCACCGCCGCGCTGCTCCACCCCCCCTCGCCGGCCTCCCCCAAAGATCCCACCTTTAGCGCCGCCGCCAGCCCCCGCCGCAGGTACCCGCCGACGCTCCTCTCGCCGGAGCTTCCCGGTCGGAGCTCCGGTGGCAGCGATTCCGCGCCGCCGCCGGCCTTGGCGGCGTCCATCAGAGACAGGTAGAGGGCGGAGATGGAGTCGACGGTAGCCGGGTCGATGACGAGGCCGCCCTCGGCGACGGTGACGGCGTCGGCGTCGTTGGGGAAGCCGTCCATCCTCTCCCACGGCTCCGGCGAGTCCAGTGCGCCGGCCTCGCCGGCGATTCGGTGCACCGGGCTGCCGCCGACGCCGTGGATCCACGTCGCGCCGAGTTCGACCCTGTCGCCGCAGAACCGGCCAGTGCGAATGCGGCCGCCGATGCGGTCGCCGGCTTCCACCACTGCCACCTCCAACACTTCCGGCCCGCCGGCGACGTTGTAAAGCCGGTTCGCCGCCACCAGGCCGGCCATGCCGGCCCCTACTATAACCACCCTCGCCTTTCTCACCCCCATACCCGATGACACCAACAACACCAGCAACACCAACAACAAAACAAAGTATCAGAAGAAAGAAGATAGAAGGTATAGATGGGATGATGGTGAAGAAGAAGAAGAAGAAGAAGAAGAAGAAGAAGAAGAGAAATCAATAAGAAGGTGTGAGTAGGGCCATGCTTTGCAAATTCCCCGACGAGCCTCTATTTTTCGTCAACTCTAAGTCTACAAATGCAATATATATCAATGGCAATGGCAATCGCAATGGCAGCTCTCTTTATATTTATATCACAGTCATCATCATCGTCACAATCTTCGTCTATCAAAAATCTACCAATTTTTTTTACTGGGTAGATAGTAATTGAGCTGGTAGTAATTAGTAGAAGAGTTACCAAGTTACGTGAGAGTTTGAAAGCAGGGCACGTATTGTACTCTTCGAGTGAGTTATATATGTAACAGGAAATGAGCAAATCTGAGCAACCTTTGGGACTAAGATATTTATGTGTGCAGATTTTGCAGCACATGAACTAATAAATTGGATGCTGCAAAAGTAGTCAATCAATCAATTGTTTTTTGTTTTTTTTTTTTTTTTTGAGCTCCTCGCCAGCTGCTCAGCTACGGCTCGTCCTGAGTCGTAGCTTGATTTTATTGCTGTTGAGTAATAGTATCGGTTCTACATGCGATCTATATAATATGTTCTTATGATCGTACTCTGCGCGATTGTGTTGTTTTTTCTTGCAAATTGGCGATTGCGTTCTTTCTTGGGCAGACATCGACATTGAATGCAAGAGATGGTGATGTCAATTTTTTTGGGCCAAAATCTAACTCCCCGTTTCACTGCACATCGTCTATCGAGACGTAGATATCATATTGCATATTTGTATATGTCCATCTTTGAATGGACAGTGGTAGAGGTATAGGGTTGGACCATGGAAGGGACCTCTCTTTTGAGTCTGCAAACGCTGCTGCTGCATAGAAACAGTCTCCGTAGTATCACGTGAGATTGTTAGCATGCTTTTGGTCACATCGTCTTCACCACACTTCCTTCTTGTCCCTACGTTGGCGAGGAGAAGAGCCGAGATGTATATATTCCTTGTTCACACTTGTGGGGAACCATTATTGGGGAATGCATGGGAGCTTTGCTCTACATGGAGATGATCACATTTGTCATTCTTTCTGATTTTTTGTTTTTTGGGTAAGCTTGCAACTTGCGAGTGGACTTCTCTTTCGTGAGCAGCTCGGAACGGAAACATCTGGTGTATTATGAGGATTGGATTGACAAATTAGATGGTAGAGCGAGTTTAGGTTTAGGTGGTAGAACGAGTTTATAGTTTGGGCTATCCCATTCTTGTAACATGTTTAACTCGAGTTATATATCAACTAAGCCGCTTCGATTTGCTATTCTCGTCCCACTTCTTTCATCCTTTGATCAAGACCAAATAATAAGATATGATCAACTAGTGAACATGATCCTAAACAAATATATTTTTCATATTTGAGGAGGAAGAGATCTAACTGATCAGCTGATGAAAACCGACACAACTCATGAACAAGAATTGATCCGGGTGCAGTATAATTGAACCATTATTTTGCTGGGTACCTGCCCGATGATCAATGCCCTTGGGGGATCACTAGTGGTGGCTGGGAACTGAGATGGGTCGATAATTGATGCCAGGATAGGTATGAGTACCCATGTATTTTTGCAGCGGTCTCTGAACCGCCTGCCGGTTTACCCCACCTTGGGATCTTTCATCATCGTACTCTGCCATCTTCAGCCATGAAATGCCCATGCTTATTATTCATCATGCAGAAGGAAAGTTGAAGGTGGCTGGCAACTTCTTGCTCCTTTCTACTCGTACTAACCCATTGGAGCTAACTACCAAGATACATACATATATAAATAAATAAATATATACTAGCATTTCATCTTTTCCTGTCACACAAAGGCAAACCAATTATATGCACAACAATGAGCTCATCACATCCATATACTACAATCTCATGTCTTAAATACATAGAGGTTAAATATAAGTAATTCGATTACCTTGGAATTCTTAATTTAAACCTGTCTTCAACGACAAAGAGTGTAGCTAAATTAAGCAAATACACTGTTTTAACGACTGTTAAACAGCGAGAAAAAAAAGGCCGTGTTGTCTTTTCGTGGTATGGTCTGATTTATAAACTGCAGGATTTGAATCCGAATTTTTGCATATGAAAACCATGCGAATCAATCTATTTTATTGGAAGTTTGTATGGACGAGGTTTGCCGCAAAGATTTGGTGAACAGTTTTGTTTTTCTGGGAGGATTTATCTTTTTCTTTTAACAAGGAAAGCGATTACACTTTTGCAGTTTACACACTACTGAACTGCTAATGTTGTCTTTCATGTTCGATATTAAGGTATGTTTCCGTATATGCGGCAAGATTAATAAAGTAGTTGGATAACATTAAAAGAGAGGGTTATAAAAATTTCGATGTCTCTCGAAAAATGCTCGTTTAAAAAGGGCTCGTAAAAAATTTTTATCCACGTCGTCTTTATGTATTTGCTTAAAAATATATTTTTAATTTAAAATGGGTTGGATAACAATAAACTTAATTAGGGTGATCAAAGACCTTTTTTGTCTATGATATCCCATGCTTCCAAGTCGATCATCTTCTTTTATTCAAGCCCCCGGAACATGGAGGAAATTTGGACACGCAGTCCAAAGTTAGCTTGTGGTAAATTTATTTATCATTATATAAGTACCATCAGAAACATATTTATATTTTTACTTATATTTTTAAATTTAATTAATAAACGACAACTCTGCTTTTAAATTCTTACCCAACTAAAAATACTGTTGTATTTGACATAAAAAATAATGACTCGAATTAAATATATAATTTTATTTGAACTAACAGTCTTATATATATATATATATATATATATATATATATATATACATATATATTAAATTAAGAAGTCTTTTACTTATTTGTAGCAATTTTTAAGAATATAATGCGTGCAGTCCAATTTGATTTATAAAATTTTAATTATATTACGTCTAAATTTGTTAATAATTATTATTTTTCTAATTGAAATGGTAAAATTATAAAATAACTAATCAATGATTTGTGCAATGTGCTAGGTATACAAAATTAATTCTAAAAATACGAGCAATTATTGTTTTTTAAATAAAATAATGAATATCTATATAATTTTTACAAATATAACAATTTTTAGAAGATGATATATAATTGTATACAAATATTAAAAGTAGTTTTGATTTTATGTTAAAAATAAGTAATAGTCTTAATTGGCTAAGTATTAATAAGTAAAAATTGATTTGAGTAAAATTTTAATAATTATAGGAATTTAATATATTTTTAAGATTTTTACTTTTAATTCAGATATATATATAGCTATAATCTAAGTTATTTTTAATAATAAATAAATATCGTAAAATATGTACAAATCCTAAATCAAATATACATTATTAAAAAAAATTAATTCAATTAACATTATTATAAATATGTTATTTACTTTTTTTAGAATTTTTAATTTTGGTAAAACATAGTCCAATATATTATGTTAATAATAACAATAATAATAATAATAATAATAATAATTGATTTAGTAAGTATTAGTGAACCCCTGAAGGCATTATGGGTAAACATTAATCACAATGCAAAAAAAAATCCGAAATGAGATAGGAACGAAAAAAATCTTAGCACTTGAAAGCATTCTGCACGGTGACAATGGCGTCACTTCGATGCGTCGGAGTACATTTCGTCTCAGATCTAAAAGAAATAAATTTTTGGATGCCGCCTTGGCTCTTTCTTTTTTCTATTTTTTTTTTTTTTGGGCAATATCGCATTGAGTAGCAATTAAGCATATGCTGCTGCATTGGACGATCGATGGAGTGGCTCATGAGATTCTTCACCCCCGGCCAACCTTCTAATTCCTCATATAATATTGGAGAACGCAGTGGAAGATTAATCAAGAGGTTGAGGTGTCACAAGATGAAGGTGGTGAAGGAGATGGCCGAGCAGGAAAATCATGCAGGTGGGGAGTGCTTCTTCCCCTTTCCAAACGTTACCTCCACTATCCTCAAAAGGGCTATCGAAAATTGCCAACACCATGCAGTATTTTGTTACCGATTCGATCGACTTGAGTGGCAACGTAGTTCTGTATTAGGTCGAGATTTTGATGGCCTCCAACTCTTTGAACGTCGAGCCGGTGCAGGACTTAGGAGCTCGACGGCCGATCTCTCGAAGGGGGTTGAGAACGATTATACGGCCGAAGAAGACGTAGGAACTGAGAAAGGAGTATAGCTGGGTCTTCAACTGAGAATGGAATGTGACCTAATCTTTATTTTCGTCACTTTACATGAGTAAATATGAGCAATGATTATTCATTGGTTTTCATCGTTAGAACATGATTATTCAACTTATATACATGTTACGATCATTAACACTACAATACAATTACTTGATTGATTTCATAATTCAGCATCGTTGCACAAATCTAGGCTACTGCTGTTTCTTACGTACACTTTTGATAGTCCTAGAATATCAATTTAAATTAGTTATTTCTATTACACGCGATAAAAATCACCTCGGATTTCCTCCCAAAAAAAAAAAGAGAAAATCCTTCGATTCTGGGTGCCCTTTTGAGAGGTCCCACGTATAAATTATTTGTATTTTTTTATTTATACAATTCATAATGTTGTTACTTGTTTGATATTATATTTCCTCTTGAGGAGTAATATTTCTTTAAAGATAATTACTCCAATTAACCATATTTGGGAAATTTCTAGTTTTTAAAAAAAAAACATAATAATTTCATAAAGATATAACAAAACTCTTACATTGCAAATCGCGAAAAAAACGACGATAAATAGTGGGGATATTTGGAATTAATATAGGTGAGGTGGGTTAAGGGAAATGAAATGGAAAAAGAGAGTAATTTGTGGGCTGTCATGGGCTTAGTAATGGGCCGGTTGATGAGCTTAGCAGGTGGGCTTTCCTTACTATTCCCACAGTTGCACTCTTGGCCCAAAACACAAAATGATTAATCAAAATAATCATGATTTTACTCTTAAGCTTTATTTAGACTTTATGAAAATGGAATATCTAAACCTAAAAAATCGAATTTTAAGCTAATAGAAACTTAGAACTCCACATTGTTGCCCATATATGACGAATGAAAGAACCATTAACAGATCGATAACAACGGAGAAATAAGTCGACCCACAATGTGATTTTTGGATCTTTCTATTAATTTTAGCACTAGCTTGCAAACGATTAATGATGTTTGTGGTGATGCACATCTAAGTTATAAAAACTTAATCCAACATAATAATTTTAGATTGAAATTCTAGTAAGTTGATATTAGGGAACACTAAATTGCGAGGTTTAAGATGGTTCATTCTTGAACAAAATAAGATGAGCTATATCAAGTTGAGCCACTCAGATCAATCAGACCACTGATTGACAGTGGACCTACACTCTCTTGCTATTATTATTTATATATATATGAGTGATATAAAAATGTTTTAAATTATGCAAATACAGTTTAATGGTCTATTTTAAAGTTTAGATGCGTTAGAAAACTTTGATTATCATGTGCAGTTTGTCTTAATTTCTTAATTGCTCCCACGTCCAAATCACTCACATGCGACCTTTTAATTTCTTAATTGATGAAGCCCATCTCTAACTCACAAACAAAGCTCATCTTACGCAGGTGTACAATGTAGTAAATTTTGTTTAGATACTAGAATTTGGTTATCTTTTGTTGGATAATTACCTAGTTGTGGAGAATCAAACCCACTATTGCCATGGGCGGCCAAGGACGTTGCCCCTGACCTTGGCCAACCCAGGCCTTCTAGGGCGGGATGCCACAATGTTTATTATTTTTTTAATTTAAATTTATTTAGGGTTTTTAAAATAATTCATAAATTTCCCCTTTTTTTATAATTACGCTTGATCCTCGTCGCCCATCTAGTTGAAACTTGATCCACTTACCACCAGCAGGGCCGAGTCCCTTGGAGATTCAAATCCTGCTCCGACCTCCATGCATGCATTTGACAAAGTAGTAAATAATCTTGATCCTTCCAATATGTATAGTACGTTTGTAAAACTAACTTTAATACTCCTTCCTATATGTTGGGTTTATCCCACATCGATCGTAAAACGTGTTAATAACTTATGACGTAATAAAAGAGGCTTGTAACACCTATATTAAGTTCTTTTTCGGGGCTCGAAGGGCCCAAAAAATGGTATTAAAGTTTGGTTTGGTGCTTGATCCCAACTACGCTCATTGATAGGATTTTAACATACAAAATCTCTAAACTCCTTAATATATTTTTACAAGTAATGAATAAGAGTCAATAAATACACAATACTTTAATAAAAAACTACAAACCATCCAATATTACCAATAGTAAGTATACAAATCACTCTAATTGGAAAATCCTCATACTCTGCAAATAGAAACAACTTACCAATAGTAAGTACATAAATCATTTCAATTGAAAAATCCTCACACTCTCCAATTAAAAACAACTCACATCGCTAATTGAAACACAATTTAATTAGGAAAGACCATAATCTCCAATTAGGATACACATCCAATTAAGAAACTCACAATTCACAATTAAAACAATACTTTCAATTGTGTACTCTCTTCAATTTAATTATATATCTTTTTACCTCACAATACAATTACATATATATAGAAAAAGAAATACATACTCAACATACATCCAACTTTGTAGATATGGAGAACCAAACACTAAATATTCCTCGTCTTCTACAATTTTACTCGAATTCCTCGTACCTTTTAGAATAACTTTATCTTTTTACAACTCCTCGTATAACTTTATGTCTTTTTATATTTATCATATGACGAAGGACTCCAATACTGTATTCATCCCGCTCTTTCTAATCACGTGTACAATGCATTATAAATACTTCATGAGTAAATGAAAACGATATGGGCTTTTGCTTTAGCAGTTTATCCCAAGTCGTATTTGTGATTGAGGGTTTAAAATTTTATCAAACTCAATATTTTTCGCCAGATTTTCTCGAACTCAAGCCTGTTATTTATCATGAAGTAGTAGAGTTTGCTACCAATCTTGAAAAAAAAAAAACATTTCGTGGGCACTTGCTCCTCATAGCAGATTTGGTTTTTATATGGCTTTGATAGCTTGTGTACATATAATGCTCTCCTTCCCAAGCTTTTGACCTCCTCATACCTAGGGGTGTAAACGAACCAAACCTGCTCGCGACCTTTTTGTATTTGGCTCGCGCTCATTAATTTTGTGCTAAAAAAATACTCGACTCGAAATAGATAATCTCGTTGAATAACGAACAGAGCTTGAACAAAGGAGTATTCGGCTCAGCTCAAAACTTGAATTCGATATGTTTAGACTCGAAAAAATATTCGGTTCAGCTTGGCTCGTAAATATTAATGAGGTCACATTGAACTTATATAGTGTTCAAAAAGAAATTTTCACCACTATCAACCATATCGAGAGAGGAACAAGTTAGGGTTAATATCTTGTATCCAAACATTCATATTTGTATTTGGTCCAAAATTT
>JAVDBV010049791.1:0-17594 GCA_032619315.1 Piper longum
TAAAAGAGTAATGAAAATGAATGGCAAGAAGTTGATTGCGTATATTAAAAGATTGGCGCTATTCCTACTTTCCCCCACGCCCGACACAAATCCACTCTTCCCTCCCCCCCTCTCGTCGCCGGTCGGTCGGTCGGTCGGTCGGCGGCGACCACACCCACAACCACCACAGCCCGATTCTCTGTCCCACCTTGGCATACAAAAAGCATCAATCTTTGCGTTCCGGCTGTGTGAGGATTGCTCTGTTTCTGACGCCAAGGTGGCTCTCTTTTGGCCTTCTCCGTCGTTGTTGGGTATTGCTTTGATTGGTGTTCCGAAAAGTGTTCAGCTTTGCTGATTTCGAATTTTCGGAATACATGACAGTTATGGCGTGAATTGTTTGCTCGCAAGTCTTAAAATTGATCAACATGCCTTGCTTTTTTATCTGCTTTTCTTTTTTTGTCAAGTACGTAAGCTGCGTTGATTTTTGAAGTGGTTGAGCGTTTCTGGGTTCGCAGAATTTGGCATTTTTTTTTTTTGTTTCTGTTTGGAGGCCGTTTCTTTCTTAACTTGGTGTTGCAATTTGAGCTTGGAAGGAAGGAATGGGTTTTTTTCTCTCTACAGAAGTCAAAGGAAACCGCTCCAAGTTTTGGTTTGGAGTTTTACCAAAGCTATCTCTTTTTCACGTGTTCTTCGTTGTGTTGCTTCTCTCTATCTCCCTCTTACCATCTCTTCACTTGTGACCCCGTGACATGTTTTTGCTCACAGATTGAATAAAGTTCAACCGAATTGCTGAACATCTGATACTGCTAGAAAAGGTGAGCAGTTTCTGGTCAGCGTCCCCTCATTTTGATACCTCAATCTGCAACATTAATGCAACTTTTAATATTCTGGCCTTCAACTCCAGGTTTCCCATAGATCCTGGACCATGTTGTTTGCATAGTTTGTGACACAGGCTTGTCAGGTCGTCACAGCTTTCATTGTGATCACTTGAATGCCACAAATTCTGTTGAAAGTTTTTGTAGATTAGGGAAATTGAAAGCCTGAGTCAGCACTAATGATGTGAATTTACGTTCTTTTTAATCAATTCCATTGCGGATCAGAGTCAATACTAATTGTGTGATATGGGGTTGTTCATGACGACAATACAATTCTTGCTTTCGCCAATCATCCTGAATGTGGGTGCCCTTGATGAGATATATGTTCTATCACATTGAGCTTGAACCTTGGCGTTGAATTTTTGTTTTCCTTATCTTTTTTATTGTATACAATGTAATGGAATTATGTCTGTTACTTGTCGTAGTTGCTTAATGCATACCATGAAATATAATGTCTGTCCATATAGCATATTGCATCAATTTTTAATGAAGAAGCATAATTAACCAGCGCAATAGTACCTTTAGGATGAGGCGGTCTTCGTTTTCTCTCTCATTGAACTATTGATGATTTTTATCGTCAACGTCATTTAAGCTTGGATTTTTTTATGGAAAAAAAAGTAGCGCAATGCGTTTGGTCTTTTTGTCAAATATTTGGTCTTTATACTCATCTTTCTCTATTGAAGCTAACTTCATTTTTTTTTATATATGATTTGAAACAAAGATTGTGTGAGGGATTTTGTTTTTGATGTTGAGCTCTTGAGTTATGTGGCACTTGCAATTCTAATAGATATGTCCTTGGCTTGGAAAAGAGTTATGACTCTTTTTCACAAATGCTTATATTTTTTTTGTGATTTAGGGTATAGAACATGGGGTGCTTCGTTTCTACACCTAAAGATGGTGGTGGGAATAGAAGGACACCCGGGTCCATTGGAGAGGTTGCTGTTTTTGTTCCTGGTTTGCGGATACCCAAGGCTGTTGACTTCTCTCTTCCTTTAGGAGATCAATTGCCCAAGAATTTAGTTGAACATTTATCTGCATTAAGAACCCGAGTTGTGGTCATGGTTGCTCAAGAAGGTCCAGCAGCTATCAAACGGAGAAAAACTGCAACTCAGCATGGTTCGTGAACATTCTGTACTTAATATTATTTTGTTGATGTTGAGCAGTGCCGTGACATAGTTTTAACACAGGTGGATCAACACTGGCAGATCTTCAACAAGCTTTGGAAGATTATTTACCTGTTTTAATGGGATTAACAAAAGATGGTAACAATAACTGCTTTTTTTTCGCATTTCCATTATATATGGCTGAGCCGATTTTTCAATGAAATATTCCTTTTTGTATGAAACAGGAGCAAATCTGAAGAACATGGTGCACTTTGTTTGGGTAAATCAAGAAGACGAAGCAGAGGTAGGAGAAACTGACTTTTTTTTTTCTTACATATTGAGATTGGGTATTATACGATTCCCTTTATATAGTTACGACCACATGTCTTGTGTAAGCTAGAATAGCAAAGTTTCTTTACTAAAAGGCATTGGTGTCTCAATTCTGATCCCTGTCCTTTCAGGAAACATCTATCCTAAATGTTTGGTATGAGATACTATCTGTTTTGCACTTGATGGCCATGCTGTCTTTATCTCAAGCCAATTTAGTGCTTCTTCCCAAAACATCTGCAGATGGTTATCAGCCCAAAGTTGTTGAAGGTAATAGGTAGAACCTGGTTCTTTTCCGGCTTGTTGAGTTTTTCTCCTTTTGCCACTCCACAAACATGTATAAAATGTTTGTGGAGTTTCAAGTAGATGCTTCTATGTTCAGATAAGAACTTGTTGTTTTTGAATAATTGGAAGCTGACTTTATATTTTTTTAACAGTTTTCCTCATAATTTACTCTCTTTTTTTTGGGCCTGCGGAGTATGTTAAACTTAAGCAAGCCCAAATAAAACCAACGAATCGCATTCTTGACATCTTCTTAGATGCATAAATTTAAAATGTTGATTGAACTGAGTTGTTTCTATACTTTTACTTCTCTTCTAAATTTATTTCTAAATATAAAGCTGCATTCCCTGTAAAGATCTGTGACATTCAGTTCATAGCTCTTGAAATTCAGTTCATAGCTCTTGATGTCAGACATTTCTCATTTCCCTCATGACCATAGCAGAGAGTAGACGAGCTTCAGTAGACATTTTTCTGAAGGCATCAGGGTATTTAGACTGTGCAGTTGCACATGTTCTACCTCAAATTCCTCCGGAAATCAGGTTTGCAAGTCAAGTACTATTTTCCTTTGCATATGTGTTGTTACATGCAAAGTTGGCTAATATGCTAAGAAACCGTAGTCATAATCTTGACAGGGTTTCTTTTTAATCCTAACTCTTAAGTTGGTTTTATATATTAAGTTTATTTTGTAGGAGAGTTCTTCCAGTTGATCTTGCGGAGGGAGTCCTGCAAGCACTTTGTCAGCAAGCCTTAGGCCAGGTACTACTTGATACTTCATGTTTGTCTGACCCGTCCACTTTGAGGTGGTATATTATTGTGCTAAGAAACTGTGGAGTGACAATTAGTTGTACCCCTAACTGGCAGGGTGTCGAAATGCAACTTGGAATGGCAATTGACAGTACAAAAGCCACACTAGCTGTCAAACGGAGACTTGCTTGTGAAATGGTTAAGTACTGGCATCAGGTATAAGTTCACTGTTGTATTTTAATAGTTGATTGGGGTGTGTTCGGGATATTCTTTCTTCTGTTATTCATTGTGACCTAACCGTTATGAATTTCACCCCCATTCTTTCCTTATCTGTCACATTTTCCTTTAATGCACTAGTAGTCATTGTGCCTTTTTTGCTACTTATCGATTGAAGCTGCTCTTCTTTGTTCAGTAAGTTGTGTTGAATCAAGCTCTTATGATTTATAGATCACATGTTCATCAATTTTTTTGGCTAACTCGGCTAATCGAACAAGTGTTGGCTTGTGTCCTTGAAGTCCTCTATTTTCCATAGTGAGGTTGACTTAATTTAGGTGGGAGAAATTAGTTATGTTCTGCTTAAGTCAGCCTACTCCGCACTTAACTGTTCTCTTTCCCATGCTTTTCTAGGCTATTTTTGCGGATATTGAAGTTTCTAGGGGGTGGTATGTTTTTATCCTTTGGCTTTGTCTTCATGGCCTTTCCTTTATTATCCTCCTTTGGCCTTCTTTCCCTTTTCAAGTGGTGTGAGTGTTCTTGTTCTAGTTTTTATATATGACAAACACAACTTCTGTTACCAGGCAGTCAGGCTGCTATCTTCTTCTTTAATTTTAGCAGTGTAACCTCATATATGTGTATCTTAACACTAGGCTTTTTTATCAGAAAATTTTTATTTTTTTTCCATTTAATATAATCTATTGAATTGTTCTTTGGCGAACATAGATATCAAATAAATTGTTTCTTTCTTCCTTATCCTATAGGAATTGGGTTTGTTGTTTACACACACTTCTTGTTATCAGGCACATGAGAATTTGGTTCACCTTCCTTTGAAGAATGACTGGGGAGAAAAGCATCAGCTCTTTGTTAAGTGGAAACACATTGAAGCGAAGGTGTGCTCTCATTTTCCCTTTGTTTGCTGTGTTTTTTTTTTTCCTTCACAAATGACAGATTTAGGTAACTATCTGTGAACTATATTAGCGTTCATTTTAGAATTTCTATTGATCTGTTCTTTAACATTTTACCAGGCAGCCGCATATTACTATCACGGGCTAATCCTCGATGAGGGGAACACAGAGCAGCTTCACAGCATGGCGGTTGCTGCTTTGCAAGCTGCTGATGAATTTCTCAGAGAAAGTAAAAGAGCTTGTGAAGCATTTAATACCGCTCCACCAACGTCCAGGTCAGTTAGAGAAAACAGATATTAAAAGTTCAGTAAAATTTCTGTCGCCTGCGAATGTTTGTTTAGAGCAAAAAAGTTAAGGAATGAACTTTATGGTACGAATGCGGTGACCTTATCGATTGATAATATCCCAATGGGTGCTTCTTGTGTGTTATATTGTCAACTTCATCAAAATCTTGAACATGCTTTTGTGGGTTTTGCTTTAATTATCCAGTGTTGAGAGGTGATGTAGAAAATTTTTTGACAGTTACTTTGGTGTCTGCAGGTGCCCACCATTGTGGGGTGCTATGAAATATCTTGCGGAGAAGATCCCAAAAGATGCATCCAGCAAGGTGCGGATCAACCGGGATCTTTACAGTCAGGAAACTAGGTGGATTCGAATGCAAATCACTATTTTTAACTATGTAAATTGCTGTTTTGCTTGAGCATTTCAAATATATAATAAGTGAAATTTGATGCAGGGTTGCACAGAAAGCACCAGAACTGCCTGATTTTGCTTTGGCTTTGAAGCCTGACGAATACCATCTTCCTCCCCTAGATCCATGCTGGAACAGCATCGACGACGATGCATCACGGAGTCGCGAGCAGCTCAAACAGGAGATAACCTGAAAGTGAACCTTTTTTCACATTGTCTGTTCAGCGCGAAGTGTAGAGAAACTTAATTTGCGCTGCTATTACATTCTGTACAAGTTGGTTGGTATATGCGGGTGATAATGGAAAAAAGTCCATTTCTGTTCTTGATCAACAATGCCTCCTCCACATTCATGGCCGCTCATTAAGTTGATTCCTCCATCTCTGCTCTTTACTTCCAAACCCTTTGGGCTGCTGAGAAAAACACCAATCTGATTTAAAAGTAGCATGATTCAATTAAAAAATGTTCCCCAATTGAGCACGTATTTTTTTGGGGTAGCAGGATCACTGTAACTAATTCTATTGAGTTTACCACCATAGAGTTCAATAGTTACACCTGCCTCTTTTGCGCTATACCTGAATTCCACCCATGTTTAATAATAAAGGAATTGATTAAGTAGTTTTTATATTCACTCGTTACTCTTCTGTTTCCCTAACAAAATAGCAGGTTATTAGTTGGGAAGCTACAAGCGATGGTCACAGTCTCCCCCCCCTCGCTCCAGTCTCCTGCGTTTTTTTTATTTCTTTGTACTTTTATGTTTAATTGTGTATCAGTTTCTTTAATAACAAGTCGACTCGTGTGATATTAGACATGGCCTCTACTTAATTTGATGCATTATTGGCTTTATATTTATATTGACCTATTTAATTTTTAATTGCTTATCATTTTATTCTTAATATTACAATCTCAAAAGTCTAAACAACTTCCAATTTCTTATTTTCCTTTGGATTTTCTTAAGATAAAACTGATGAGATATTAGCCTTCTCAGAGAAAAAAACTTATATCAGCTCAACCTTTATAAATTATATCATATTATACATATTATTATTATTATTATTATTATTATTATTATTATTATATAGAAAGAGGAATAGAGAGAGAAAAAGCCTTATATATAGAAACTACACTTCTAATCTTTTATACGAATTATATTTTATTTCAAATAATTTAACAAGTCACCCAATTTAAAAATTACATAGATAAATACAACAATAAATAATAAGAATAATTATAAATTTCAACACAACCTAATATTGCCGACCATACCATCTTGATTATCAAAATAATTATAATGAACATTAATTTCAAAATACTTATTAACTTGTTCATCTTTTAAAAATTTATAATAAGTGATAAAAATATTAAATTTTTTTTATCAACTCCTTACTTATATACCTTTTTTAATATATATAAATATTATTTTGTAAAATTTATTAAAATAATTAAAATTAAATATACAATTTATATATGCTATATGAGGCACAACTCATATAAATTTTTTTCATATATATATATATATAATATAGTAGATAGTGTATTATTCTAACATTTAATAATAAATTTCTCTATTTAAAATTTTCACTGGATAATACAAAACTTTTACAGAACAACGTAAAAAAAAACCTAATAGAATTCAGATCTTAAAAAATAAAAAGTATTACCGTTTTCTGTTTTTGGTATGTGATCATTTTGTCCGAGATGATTGTTTGTCCGGATATTTAGTTATACGACTGCCATACCGATTGCCCGTCTTCGTCTTCCCGCCGTCATCTTCTTCCGTGCCGGCGATGGCGACGGCGACGACGCCGGCGACGAACACTGCCGCCACAACCTTCAACACCACTGCGGTGGCGGCATTGGAGAGCGCCAAGCAGAGATGCCACTCCCTCATCCAATCTCTCCGTCCCGGATCACCCACCCCTCGTGCTACCACACCCTCCTCAAGCTCGCCGCCGCCAAGCTCAACTTCCTCTTCGGCGCCTCCCCTCTCCCTCCCTCTGCACTCAGGTCTCTCCATTCGTCCGAAACTCTTGACCTTTCCCCCAATTTCTGCGATTTTCACTCGATTCGTTCGACTTGTTTGCACTTTGCAACGCCAACATCGGCTACCTCGAAGCGGTTGTTCGCGTACTCCGGCATACCTTCGTATCCGGCGTCTCCCGGGTCTGCAAGACAGTAAAGGTGAATCTTTTCCTCGAGGCGTTCATGTTGATGTGGTTTGCACTATTGGGGACAACCACCCCCCTTGGTTCTTGATCCCGGATAGAAACCATAGGTACTTGTCATGGTCGGCGTCTAGCCGAGATAAGGGGTTGAAGATGCGAGTGAAAGATGTTGTCGATGCTGCTTGCTCGGTGTCCACTCTGATGCCGGCGTTCATAGTTTGCTTCTTCTAGAATGAGGTTGGGGTGGATGTGGTGGGGAAGTTGAAAGATGAGTTTGGGGCTGTAGAGTTCGACTCTGAACCAACTCTGTTTGATTTTGATGTTTGTGAGGAGGTTGATGAAGAAGACTGGGTTTGTTTATCAGATAGATACAAGTTCTTTTACTCCTCTGATGATAATTGTGATGTGGTTACATCATGTTCAAGTTCACGGGCATTTCCGATTAATCTTGCCCAACTTCAATAAATCGGCATTTTCACTGGACAATGCAATAGTAGAAAATTTATCTATTGGGTGTGGTAAATCTGACATGCCCACTTATGGTGATTCAGTTTCATGTTCAAGTGTTCTTGGATCTTTTGGAGTGGTTTTGAATGATAGGTTCAGTTCAATAGTTTCTGCATTGAGATCAGAGTTGGAGAGTGTTTTGAATCCGCGGCCCGAGTGGTATTGTCCGGCCGCAGAAAATGAGATTAGGAGCAGGTTTAAGGGTAACACCAAGTTTATCATTGAACAGGTAAGCTTCTGCTTGGACTACGCTGGATCTGTTTTTGTTATTACATAATCATTGCTTATTCATGGAGGTATTATCTATGATCAGTTTGTTGTAATGATTCTAGCAGCGAAGTTATGAATGAAAAAATTAGTATCTGTTTGTGCTGATACCCCTATGTCGGCTGAAGCTAATACACTGCACTAGATTACAAGGACTATGGGATGGTGAGGATAATTTTATCAATCTGAAAAAATATAGCCATGCGATTTGAATGGATTGTTTGATTTACTTTGAGCTGATATTTTTAGGTTTTAGGCCTCCTTGAATATGTATCAGCTTGAAGTGATACTAAGCAGCTTTTTTTATGAAACAACCTCCATAATTTTGGAAAAAAGTTCATTGATGGAAGCTATGAATGCTTAATTTTGTCTATTTTACACTCTTCATTACATATTTAGTATTATCCAGCTTATTGTTGCATGGACATTAATAGTTTATATGTTTTCAGGCAGTGTCCGAGCTTGAGAATCCAATTCTGATAGATATGAGAAATGTATTATGTGGCAAGTTAGGTGTCATATGTCGTAGTGTTCATTCCGAATTCATGGAACTTGTTTCTACCATTGGGGGACCTATGGAGAAAAAGAGGGCTACTCAGTTGCTACGAAGGCTCTTGTAAGTTTACCTTGAATAATTTGTAACTATGTAGTATACTTCAGTATTCTCTCTTTTATTGAGCATCAGCATTTGCAATCTTTATCTTTGCATTATAATGTGCACCGTTTGTTTATATCATTTTGAACGAATGTGACCCATTTTAAGTTTTTCAGGGTGGTAGATGATTGCCCATGGGAACGTATGGTTGAGCTTCCCACCACCAGAAAGATAGCAATGAAGAACAAAATTATATTTGTAGCTGGTGATCACGGGGGCGCTCCTACCTTGACAGCAAATATGGGATTTTTGTGAGAGCTATATCGCAGATGGGTATGTCTTTGGTAATTGTTGGTCACAAACCCCGCTCTCTAACTGGTGACTAGATCAGTTTCAATTCTGTGGCTAGCTTGAACGACTAACAGAAAAGTGTAGGGCAGGAAGTTGGAGAGGAATGGAGAGGAATGCAGGGAAAGTGCTGTGCATGAACTTAGGTTTTTATTATTGTACATATACACCTGTTGCTGTCGAAAAATAAAAAGAAGGGTCATTTGCTGGTAAGGATATGTGAATTTTATATGGTCTCCTTAGGGTGTACTGGGTTTTAGGGTTGAGGACTGTTAGACAAGTCTGAAAAAGCCTCACAGATAGACCAGTCAGATGAACACATCGATCAACTTTTTTCTTATGGAGCCCCCTTATCTAACAAGATAAGAATGTTTCGTATAACCTTTTTGAAACTATCTTTCAATGTGTAAGAGTAACTCCTATATATTTAACTTTTAAATCATGAAAATTTGTTCCATTAGAAGTACGAACTATATTGAACAGTGTGTAGTGAACTTTGTTCAAAGGGCTTTGTTGAAATGTGGAATCACTACTCTTGGAGTTTGAGTTGTGCGGTTGTACTAGTTTGACCTCTCTGCTCTGGCAAAAGAAAAAGTTGGATTTCCTTTTTGCCTAAATAGGTTTTTATATTTCATTTTGTGAATTTGTGCTGTGTTTTTTTGAAAATTTTTTCATTCTTTTTATGTAGATTTTTAGAGATTTAGCCGACCTATTTAATTCCTTTAGTTTGTGACTAGGTCTACCTGAATTTTGGTATTTGCTTATCATCTACGTGTACATTTAGTTATCTAAATTTGAATTTTTTTATACATTATATATTTACTTCCCAAATCCCAATTCTAATCTATATATGTATGATTTAATAAAGAGATTTAATGACGGAAATGTCTCATCTTTTTGGCAAAGGATAAATTCAAAGTATACTAGTAATTCATCTGATGACTAAACATAATTCCAATCTCGATATTTTTAGACATTAATATATCGTCAAATAATTCGAAATTTTTTATCTCAATACAGTTTGACCTGAAAAGATGGGTCTGGTTGGTTAAATTTCAAAGGTCCAAACTTCGACTTAGAGCCTAGAAAGCCAAATTTTAATGCAAATAGCCCAAACTAAATACAAATCAAACATTTCTCACAAAATATATTACATTATTGATATTAGATAAAATATTTTTATGTAAGTTACATTCAATATCAGCCGTTGGATCATAACATACGCTGAGATGACGAAGAGAATGTTGTTTATATTAAAAAACCATAACCATATAAGATTTAAAAGTAGCTGATATTCATATTATCAGCAACACCGCAGACAACAGCAGCTGATACTAAACACTCTTTATTATTTTGAAATCTTTCCTACGAAATTACCAATATAATTAGTTTTTTAAAAGTCGATTCCAACTTTAATGATCTAATTTATTTTTGCCAAATAGAAAAATAGATGAATTCTTAATACTCTTTAAAAAATATATTGGAGTTAGAACCGATCCTTATTATTTTTCTTTTAAAGTTTTAATCTTTCAACATCATTGCCAAGGTAAACGGACCCAAGGAGACCCGAAAGGAGAAAGACGTGCGGTGGACAAGCGCACGTGATTCCTTCCCCTCCCCCGCGACGAGGGACGACGCACAGCCGCCGGCGATCGTCTTCTCCGGCGACCACCTCCCCTATCTCCGGCAATCGCCTCCGGCCAAGGTAACGAGCCTGTCCTCCTTCCGCGGCCGCCTCCTTTTTGCGTGTGGACGGCCGCCGTTTTGGCCAGACCCCCTCGCGGAGTCGGCGGCTCGTTGTTTGGTCCCATCACCGGAGTTGTTTGGGATGCCGGATCCGTCTGCTCGGTACCCGACAGGCCGGATCTGGGCTTCCGTTTGTCGCCGGGGCGTAAAAGAGTCGATTTTTCTTATTTGTTCTTCTTCCTCCTATTTTTGTTTTTGTTTTTTTTTTGACATTTTGTTGTAGCTTCATCTGTTCATGGTTGGATGTGATGAAATGGAAGGGTTTGGTGTTAGAAAAGGCATCCGGTTGTTAGAACTTTTACCATTTTTCACGTGGATTGTAGATTTAGATACGGGGAAGAAGAAAGAATGGTATTGAACAGCTTCCAAGATCGTACTTTAGTTGACATTAATGTTCAAGCTCTTGTGAGTTCACTTTAAGTTATCTTTTTTGGCTTTTCTGCATTGCTTGTGCTAAACTTGTGCAGAATGTTGTTGTTCTGTAATTTTTTTAAATGAATGCGTCTGTTAATGAAGTTGATTGCAGTTCGGTTGGCGGAAAATGATTCAATATCGACCGAATGATTCCATTTTGTTTGGAACTTTTTTTTGTTTTTTTGTTTTTTGTTTTTTGTTTTTGTTTTTGATAGTAACAGATAGAGTCCTTCCATCCTTTTTAAAAATTAAAATAATGATTTGCTTTTATATAGTCAATATATTTGTGTCTATAAGTATGGTAGGAAAATGTTTAAAATTTGATTTATGTCAGGACAGAAATTGTCTTTTGATTTTCATAGTGATTTTTAAGGTGGATTGTATGATAGGTGCAGCTGTTAAGAGTGATGGCTGATTCAATATCGTCGAGTTTCTGGGGGCCTGTTACATCGACCACTGAATGGTGTGAAGAGAATTATGTGCACTCGTCATACATTGCGGAGTTCTATAACACCATATCTAATAGTCCATGCATTCTTTTAGCCCTCTTTGGTCTCGTAAATGCATTGAGACAGCGATTTGAGAAGAGGTTTAGCGCTCTTCATTTATCCAATATGATACTGGCGATTGGGAGTATGTTGTTTCATGCAACCCTGCAGCATATGTAAGTGTTGTTTCTTTTCAAGTAAAATTGCATTTTCTATGCACTTCTTTCTTTTTGTTTTGTCCGAATTTATCTGTTGACAGTTAAGGTGATGAAGTTTGACGATGTCAAGACCATTTATTTTCTTATTATGACACTATGGACAGCTGGTTGCTTAGTATGGTGAATCCAGACTGTTCTTTATCAGAGTGTGCATATCTTTAGCAAACCATGAATCTTTAATTGCTAAATATGGTGTGCTTATCATTTGGAATTTGGTTGATAATAATGACCTTAATACAGATTAGCATTGAACAGTGTGAATTTCTTGTGACCTTTCCATATGTGTTAAGGATTTAATGAACCTGACATGTATGAACAAGTAGCTAGATCTTTTAAGAAACTGAGATAAGTGATTTGCTAAGATTGCCATTTTGGAGAAACTAGGGATTTGATTAAAAAGACAAAATAAAACACAATATATGACAAGAACACCAATAATGCTAACTGGGGAATCTTGCAATTAAAGAATATATCTTCTACGATGTCACACTGATTCTGTTTGACTCCTTAATTCACGGGGAGTAGATGGATTATGGCCTATGACAGTTGTTTTATTAGACATCTATTAAAAGCAAGACATAGTTCAACTATTTAAACTACATATTTTGTTGAGGTGTGTACTATATGTATTATTTTTGTCTGACAACACATTATCTCAATATATATCAGGCAAAAACTGCAAATTAGCTTTTATCAGACAGCTTGGTACATATCATATGTTTTTAACTTTTTCCTGCTCCTTGCAAGTGACTAGATTTGTTTTCTTGTGGAAAGGAAATGGACCTAGTTTGACATATATGACTTGATTCATTTTTCTCTCTGTAACTATGCATTATTTAACACACCGGTCAATTGCTTGGACATGAATTTTATTATGTCCAATGTTGAGCCAATTATTTTTTTAAATTATGTTTTTTTTTAAATTTTTTCGCTTTGATGATATGATGTCAATTCCTTATTTTTACCTACAAATTGAATTTTCAGACAACAGCAAAGCGATGAAACTCCCATGGTATGGGAGATGCTGCTCTATATATATGTTCTTTATTCACCAGATTGGCACTACAAAAGTACCATGCCGATTTTCTTGTTCTTGTATGGTGCAGTATAAGCTATTGTCCATTCGCAATTGCGATTTGACATAGGTTTTAAGATACATTATGCAATTCTCTCCCTGCTTTGTGTTCCTCGCATGTACAAGTACTACATTTACACCAAGGATTCTTCTGCAAAGAGGCTAGCGAAGCTGTATGTGCTGACAATTTCTTTAGGCAGCCTCTGTTGGCTTTTTGACCGTGTTTTCTGTGGGAAAGTATCTCAGTGGTACATTAATCCCCAGGGTCATGCGCTTTGGCATGTGCTCATGGGATTTAATTCCTACTTTGCAAACACATTCCTAATGTTCTGTCGTGCCCAGCAGTTGGAGTGGAACCCGCAGGTCAAACACTTATTTGGGCTCTTTCCTTATGTCAAAGTTCAAAAGACGAAATCTCAGTAGCAACAAAAGGGCGGGCTGCGCAAAAGAATGTGGATATGCCTTGTTCATAGTGTTTTGACCTTAAGGTATTTTTGCGTTCTACATTTGTTTTCTGATTTTTTTGTGGGGAAGTCTAGTACACAAGATTTAGGTTTTGAAAATGAAGGGATGCAAGTGCAAGATTGTTGTCTGTTTTCTCTGTAAACTAACACCAGCTTCATGTGTACAATATTTGTGGCTAATTTAGGAGACAATGTCCAGGACTGTTTCATGAGCATAATGTGGCCGTAGGTAGTTTATACCACTTCATTATATTTATCTTTATCTATTAGCTTACTGTTTCTTTGAATAAAATAATCCCAGTAAGGACATTGATTCTTCTCTGTCTTTGAGGTATTGTTGTGCTAAAAAGAGTATGCGACATGGGTTATTCCTTATATTGAACTGACATTTTATTTTAGTAAGTGGAACCCAAAATTGTCTGTGATGTGATGCAATCTTCATCTAGCTCGTTCAATTGCGTAAGGGAAAAAAACACAGTCAGTTAATGAATGCATTTGAAGAGTCTTAACAACTGGTTGTTCGCCATTCATTGATTAGTATGTAGTGAAGATAAGCATGTATTTTCGCTAAGTTGGATGGAAGGAAACAAGATAGATTTGGTATATGATCCCTACACCTGAAGGAATACAAAGTACAATACAAAGATAGAGACAAACTGTGTAACATTTAACTTCAAAAGAGACGACTAGAAACTACAAAAAACGCAGAAGAGAAAACTTATCGTTGTGCTGCTGTGGAATCAGTACTTTCATGGGCAGTCCTGCTTACACGAATTTGGAAGCCATTAACCAGTCTGGCTGAGGGGAAAAAAGACATCTGATCCTCCTTCACTTGTGTCCACCTGCATACACAAGAAATTTTTTTTATTAAAGTTGAAGGTTTCTAATCATTAAAAATGAGGGATTGAGGAAGGAAAGATATACCAGTACCTGTAGGTTGTGACAAACAAGTGTAGAAAAAGAGCTATTTGAAGCCTGGCTAGCTCGGCTCCTGGGCACAACCGAGAGCCACCACCAAACGGAGCATAGTGTTGGCTGCTTCTCCAGTTCTTCTTTTCCTTAGATCAATCCATCACCAAAATTTCCAAATCATACAAGTTAATTACTAGTTATTTGTCAATGTAAATAAAGAACCAGCTCAGTCAATTGTAGTTGCTCACCTGGTTGTCTGGTTCCATCCATCTCCAGGGGTTGAAATCCAAAGCTCCCTTGTAAAAGTGCTCGTCCAAATGAACCGCTGAGAGGAATGGAACCACGAAGCAACCTTTTGGGATTGCAAAACCTGCAACATCAATTGTTGGGTCACTTTTATTTTCTCAGAAAAGTGTAAAATTTTACGGAATTTGAAGGCCAGAATGAGCTTAGGATCCTTAATTCCCACCTTGATATTCAATGTCTTCTTTTGCTTCTCTCATTAGCCAGATTGCTATCCCCCCCATCCGAAGCGTCTCGTCAATCACCTGCTCAATTTCGTCTATGTTTTATTAGTAAATCACCTTGATTTAGTCTTGAATCAAAATCTTTTAAACAACATAGATCAAAAGAATTAAGGGCCGCTTACACATTGAGTGAAAGACATTTCCTTGTAATCCTCCCAATTCAGCATTTGATGATCACCACGAGCCTTTCTTATCCTCCTATGCTCCTCCTGTCCTCCATTAACACATGGAAAGCTTTTGTTACAATGGAGGTCATGCATTATACCCACCATAATATTTAAAATTTATCTATTATATTTGAAAAATTAGTATAAATGACTCTAATTGGCTAATAGCCAAGTGTCAAATCGAATCGAATGCTGAGTCCCAAGTTTTCTAACTATTATACGGACACCATGCACTAATTTGGATGTACCTTCAGGTGCTTCAAAGCTGGTGGGCAGCGGGTGAGGAAGTAAGCAGCAAAAAGCATAGTCTTGGCCGTCGTTTCATTGCCGGCAAAGAGCAGATTGATGATAAAGTCTGCAACTCCTTCGTCCGGCAAGTTCTCCTCCTCCAAAAGCCTCTCCAGGACACCATCTGATCCGGCCGCTGCCTTGCTCGTCAACGATCGCCTCGCCGTAATCTTCTGGTTTATCTTGTTAATGATGGCTTCCCTGGCCTTCATGGCAGTGTGATATGCAAAGCCTGGCAGTTTCACCGGCACGGAAAGGCAGCCGTCGACGAAGTCGGAGAACAAGCTTGCCATTTCGTTCACCTCCACCTCGCTCGATATACCCAACAATTGTTTCACCATCAGATGGATAGCCAACTGTGTTTACAAACATATACATTAACACTAGCTCATTAGACATCGTAAATTGTTTTAAAACTCTATTTTTATTCCGAAAATCCCTCGAGTTTACTTCGCTTTACAAAATCAAACTCCATGAATGTCTCCGTATTGAATACCTTCGTGTTGGACCTTCCGTAGTCAAGCAACAATTTAAAACTATAGATCATCATCATCTTTCTCTAATTCACATTCAAGGTAAGATGAACCTTCTCAAGAGAGTAGAAAATTATTTATTTCATTACTACTCGTTATTGCATCGAAAAAAAAAGTGCAAATAATTGTAAGTCAGCTTAGAGTATGCTCCAAATCGATTCCACTCCAAGTTAGATAAAAAACCCTTATCTCTAGCAAATATCATTTATATGTATTCTTCTCCAACTTCTTCTTGTAATCGTAGTAACAAGGAAAACGCCTAATTAACACATGATGAACTAGTAGTGTATATAAATACTTGCCTTCCTGCAGAGGTCTTGGAGATGAACAACTTGGTTGTCTTGGAGCTGGTTCAAGGTCTGGTGCAGGACAATCTGAATGTCCTCTAGAAAGTGGAATTTGAGCTTCTCCGTCCTCATCATGTTCATGGCAATCCCGTGCAGTTTGCGCTGCTGCTCACCTTGAACTGTAATCACACCATTCTTCCCAACCAAGTCTCTGAATGATTTGGGGTAGCAGGACCCAAACAGCTTCCCCTCGTTCACCATTATGTACCGATTGAACGTCGGATCCGCTGATACCACTGCTATCTTTCCAAACACTCGACACGAGAATATCCTTCCATACCTACTCAATCAATATATGTATGAACAAATTAGCATGCAAATTTATCATGCAAGCAAAGTCTACCGATCGAAAATATTGTCATTTGTAATCTTATGGATTCGAGTATAAAATCGGTATCAAGCAAACGAAGAAGATCAAGAAACAAGTTCATTTGCATGTATATGTATGTATATAATTAGACGTACGTTTTCACCTGATCTTCAACAAAGCTAGGAGGGTGGGAGCTAGAGACGGCGAGGTACCAATCGATGCTATTTCCGATCAGCGGCCAACCCCTCCCACCCGGTGGCAATCTTACTGCTGCAACACTGCTCTTGCTCATCACCCATCTTCTCCTCGAGACCAAGGCGAACTTCAGAAAAAAGGCGGCGACTAGTACCGTTGCTGTGACTATCAAAGCAATCCGATTGTTGGTCTGTTTCAGATCTTCCATGGATTCCATGTACGGGAGTGATCTCGCTGTAAAATCACACCGGTGAAGATCTACACATGATGGGCAAGTATGATTAGGTTGATATGTTCTCTAACGATTAGATGCCAATATAGTACACTATATATATTATCTTGTTTTAAAAAAAAAAGTTGACGGTGTATGAATGCGAAGATGAATAATTGTAGCTCATAAAAAAAACTTGTTCAAGCTACTAAATTAATCTAAGCATGGGTGCGGATCACATTGTGTGCAAGTGGTGCAAAAAAAGGCTTATCTCCGTGGTCGGTCATCGTCTATACAGTTGTTAAGATTTGAGAATTACGTCTCTCCCTGTCTAATTATCTGCGTGCATAGACCATATCTGATGCAAAAAGTTGTAGGAATTAACACTCCCTCTCTCTCTCTCTACATGTATATATATATATATATAGAGAGAGAGAGAGGTGTGTGTGTGTGTGTGTGTGTGTGACTAGCATTTGGTGAAGTGGTATATCATATGCTATATGGTTTCTAGCATCATGCTTGCACCAGAATGAAATCATTTTGGCGTTGACTATGTGAATTAATCACATTGCTAGCTACCATATGAAGTTCACGAGGAACATCAAATAATAGAGTCCTACAACGTGTTTGTGTAGTTTAGATATTCATAAATCATGAAATTATGATAATTCATGTCGGCCTTTACTAATTCATCTTGAT
>JAVDBV010049792.1:0-14353 GCA_032619315.1 Piper longum
GCCCCCCGCCACCGCCGCCGCGGCTGCTGCCGGTGCTGCTGCTGGCTCACCCTCGCCGTCCTCGCCCTCGTCCTCCTGGTTGCCGTCGCCGCCGCCGTCGTCTACCTCCTCTACCGCCCCCAGCGCCCCTCCTTCTCCGTCTCCTCCCTACAGCTCTCGGCTTTCAACCTCACTGGCGCCGGGAAGGTGACGGCTTTGATCGATCTGTCCGTCGTCGCCCGCAACCCGAACAAAAAGGTAGAGTTTCTGTACGAGCCCACCGCCGTCGCCGTCTCCGCCGACGGCGCCGACGTCGCGGACGGCTCGTTCCCGGCCTTCGCCCACGGGGCGAAGAACGCCACCGCGCTCCGCACGGCGATCGGCAGTGGCAGCGCCCGAGCTGTCGACGCCGGCGCCGCGGCAGCGCTCCGGTCGGATCTGAGGAAGGGCGAGGTGGTGCTCACCGTCCGGTTGGAGACGAAGGTGAGGGTGAAGATGGGCGGGGTGAAGACGGAGAAGGTGGGGATCAAGGCCACCTGCGACGGCATCTCCGCCCCCGTCCCCGCCGGCAAGGCCAAGGCCAAGGCGGCCGCCGTCGTCGGCGACGGGGCCAAGTGCAAGGTCAAGCTTGGGATCAAGCTCTGGAAATGGCAGCTCTGATTAATAATACTTTCATAATCTTTGGTTTGTCTAAACAGCCAATTTGTTATCTCGACGTTGCCATTGTTTATATACATTTAGATGTATAGTTTAGAGAGCTTGATTACCATATATAAGATTGATGATTATCTTGTAAGCTTTTTTTTTTTTGTTTGATCTTATACCTTGTTGTGTATTTTGTTTCTATAACTTCGTTTTTTTTTTTTTTGTTGGTGAAAGTATTGTATTATTTTGGTGTGATGGACATTGTTAATTTGATTATCAAAATTGTTACACTGGATGAGTTTTTACACCTACATGTTTTGGGTCAGGTTTGTGTTATTTGTAATTATAAGGATCTTAGTTAAAATGTCACCAATACCTATCCGATATGCAATGGGGGACGTGATTATGAGCTGATTTGTATGGTATTTAGAGTTTTTGAGCATTCTTATGATTGGGTTAAGAGAGATTTGCATGGAGTTGAGTTGACGGGGGTTTAGTTTGCGACAAGTGTAAGAGAGGTGTGGACACGGGCGGCTCTTCTTCCTTATTTGTACACCATTGAATGTGCGCAGCATTTGGAATGTAGGCGCCGCTGCAAACCATTAGTTTATAGTGAGGATGGACCAGCCTGCCGTAGCAATGTATGAGCCTGTTGGGCATGGAATGGAGGGCTCGGATGGGAGATTGTGGAAACTTGACGATTGATCGTAGTAGGGTACAGCACGGAAATCTTGCCCTATCATTAATCTAAAGTGAGGGCCCCCCAACTCGAAAGATGCGATTGTATTTTTTAGTTTGCGGAGTGTCACATCTTGGACGTGACTTGCGCTCCTGTCTTTGCCGGATCCGATGTTTCGCTTTGGATTTAATCTTGTGGATGACAAACACCACACCCGTGAAAAAATGTTCTTTCGCCAACGAACCTATTTTCGTGACAAAAAGGCCACTGTCACGGAGTTTGTGACAGAAGCATCAATAACTAATTAAATCATCGGGTGTTAGAACGGTATGATATTATCACCCAATATATTTTTTTATAAAAATCAATAATAATATAACACCCCTCATCCGATCCGTGCTCGTGAACTGAACCGATATGTTACAACTCTAATTAGGTCAACTAATTCGAACTTAACTCGTACAAATCTAATCTCGGTGTCTTAAAATAAAAATACGAACAATATATATGTAAAATACATAAAACCTTAACAAAGCTACTACATAAATGACATGACACTTAATTCATATAAAAATTACAATTTTAATAAATTCTAAATTACGACGAACAAAACCTCCACTAAAAGTGCAGTTAAGACCATCCTGTCCAAATAATATAAATACAAACATACAAATATATATATATATATATCAACAACTTTATTCACACAATTTGATCTATCATAACTCATTCTAAAAATTTAGGTCTCAATGTTTCACATTGTCTCATCATTTCTCAGCCCTTATCAAACATTAATCAACAACAACATATTCCCCAAAGCTACTTGATTTTAAACTCTAAACTTTGAAGTCCACATTGGCTTGTGTATGCCTTTCATTTCTCAATTTGATTGAAAAAAGCAAACTTCAGAACACTAGACTTCAGTTGATAGGACGGATTGTGTCGATAGCCAATGAAGGTAGATTGATGCAACCACATTGCCCCTTGCCAAACAGATTTGATACCAGAACCACAAATTTAGCATGAAAAAACAATTAGAGTGCTTGTGCAACTGTTCTACCCCACGCTAGCATGGACAATCATCAGACAACATGTAAACAGAGCAAGCAGCAGCAGCTACATCTAACTTTTCACCAAAGTTTTAAGAGCTTGAGTGGTCTAGTATAATATTACAACAAATGGATACAGGTTTATCAACGCCACTAGCATCTCGTTTCTAACTAATCGACGATTGAGAAAACCCAACTACTGAACTTGCTTCCGGAACAAAATGAACTTAGTTTTTCCACCAAGTACGATTGCCGACATTCACATCATAACCTCTAAATCAACCTAAGCTTCAGTACAGAACTTCAGCCATTAATTTATTTACCCTTTCGGAGCGCAAGTCAGTATATGTGCTTTGAATTTTTCAAGCTCAGCTAGTACTTCATCCTCTGGACGGTAAATTAAGTCGCTCATTCGCCATATCTACAAAAAAAGTCGTCAACAAATTTTAAAAAGAGTCACTATGACAACAGAAACACTGTTTTTAGAAACACAATTTTTGCTATTTTAGAAATTTTTTTCTTATCATACAATGGCACAAATGCATCAACAGAGATTGGCATTTATCACTTTTACAGTTATTAACTCCAGCTTTATTTTATCATGAATGGTTTAAGCTAATATGAGCACTGAAGCATTCAGGTTAAGCATTTCCAGGCAGCACTTTGTCATGTAACACTTATATAGAGATGGACTAAGCAATCAATAAATTGGATAACTTGCCTGCAAAGTTCCACCACCACCAGTGCTCTCACAGTCATCAGATACACTAACAATAGTCCACGGATCAGATGCATTCCAATGGAAATCAACAACCTTATCCCTGACAATTTCAAAAAGCTAAGAACCCAATACAGACATGAAAATAAAAATTGTAGAGCCTAACCAGTAATATATCAGAGGACTGTTAGAAATTACGAAAAATAAGTAAGCTTCAAAAAGATGAAAAGAAGATTAGATGCACAAGTATAACAAAAGAATATAGCACCATACCGATGACCAGCATGTTGGAAGAACAATCCTGGAGGAGAGTTTGGCATTCTAGAGCCAGACCTTTCTTTCTTTTTACCAATCTGAAAAACAAAATTAACAAATTAGACTGTAAAGTGTGGAAACATTAACAATGAATTTTAACAAAAAAAAAAGTGCATAAACAGGCTCAAAGTGCCTTTTCATAATCCCAGATATTAAGAAACCCATCCTCTGCAGAACTTCCAAATACGGATGCTTTGTCTGGAGACCACTGGATGATAAAAAGGAACTAATCAGCTGAAACTACAAAATAAAGTGTGTCTGGCCGACAAAAGTTGTGTTAACTTCCTACTTGCACACATAGTACAGCAGCCTTGTGGCCTTCAAACTTGTGAACTGGATGTCCAACGCCATTAGATGTGAGATTCCGACGATCAAACATTCGCACTGAGTAATCCGCAGATCTATAAATTTGATACAGAGAACTAAATTTAGTACGGATATAGGTTATGTGAAAAAAGAAGATCCAGAACGACGCTTCTGCATTACCCAGTCAAAATAAGATTTTCATCATGGGGATTCCAATCCACACAATGCAAGTCAGCATTATGTGCTTTCTCAACCTGGGAACCACAAAGGAAAAAAGTAGTCAAACTATCTTATGAACACTTGTGAGACGATGAGTATACAAAATAGTCAAAAGTTATTAAAGTTCATATCCACTATAAATGAGAAAACCCAGTTAATATTTTCTGTCATAATCATGAGATGAGGCTGTGTGACATGCTGTTGTCATTACCCATAAATAATATTCTATATGTGAAAGAACTCGTCATGCCAGCCTGCCTTCACGAAATATATGAGATGACATATGTAGTGCAATTTAACTAACAAATGAAGAATACAATTTACAAAAATGAGTTATGAGAGCTCCAAATCATGGACAATAAAAAGAACAATTTATATTACATCAGGTTAACGGGTTAGTACCTTTATTGAAGGTGAGTTTCCAGTGCGGGCATCCCAAAGAATCAAACAAGAGTCATCACCCACGCTGCAGAATACCTGTGCACTTTAAAAGGCATTTAAACGAAAAGTTAGACACATCAGGGAAGCATGCCCCAAGTGATAGAGAATCAATTCCTCAAAATAATTAATTAGAAAACATCAAAAAACTAGACGAACCTAATCATGACCAATTTCAAACAAATTTTCCTTTAATCAAGGTAGTGCAATGTATACCTCGAAGGAGAAAAAGTTACATCTTCAACAGTATCCTCATGGCCTTCAAATATGCCTCGAGGCCCTACACTGGAGCTATCACTAGATTTATCGGACTTTGCTGTTTGTTTAATTATGGAACCACCAGTCGTGGACTTTGAAGCAGAGGCATCAGATGGAGCACCAGAAACGTGATCATGTATATTCCACAACACAACAAGTTTGTCTTTTCCTGCCATCAAAAATTTCACATGGTCGAAATTGGTATGGATCTAAAAATAAGTCAAAATTTTAAACTGAGAAGGCTTTTCACCAGCCCTATGATTGCATCGCCAACAATTGGAACCAAAAGAGTCAATCCATTTCGCCAAGTTTCATTATTACTTTATGATCAATCTGAACCATATGATTTTTCATAAAAAAGGCAACTAAAGAAAATACTTTAGACACAACTTAAAGAAAGAAAAACATAAGAAAAATTTGCCTCCAGAAAGCACATTATGCTCATTAGGGAACATGTAGAGAGCAGAAGACTCTTTAAGTACTTGGAGAAAAAACCATAAGGAACTTTACCTCCAGAAAGAACATATGGTTCAGTGGAGCACATGGAAAGAGCAAACTCCGCATTGTCTTGATGACCAGTCAAAATCTGGAAAATAGTATCCAATTGGACATATGAAAATAATATACAAGAACAAAAGGTGGCAAGAAGGTTCCGAGACCAATTATTAAAAAAACAAAATTGTAAAAAGAGAATTTTGAGGACTCAATAGTCTCTACCAACTAAACCAGGTCAGGTGGAGCTAATTCACTAAATAAAAACAATACAATAAAATTCAATAAATAAATGAAACAAATTAAAAATTTCTGAATGGTGTCCAAAAATCATCATAAGAAGCCGACTAAAAGAAATCTCCGATATGGAATAGACAACTAACCAAATCTGGACGCGAGTCTGCTGCTCCAAGAACAGCATGTCGATTTGGTTGTGCTTCAACATCCCAAATGAGAACCTATAAAAGTCATTGAAATGAAAAGTTAACAAACATAAAAACTCAAAGATGATCTACATAAAAATCTTGCTTTCTCTGAATAATTACATCCGGACTATCTGTATGTGTGGCGACAATCCTGCTGTTTTGAGGCAATTCCCTGATTCTGTTAACCTGAAATGCAAGTGTAATCATTGTTTATTAAACCTTCCCATTCAGCATGGGAAGCTTTTCCATAGTTGCATAATCACAGATGGTACACAATCACAGAAAAAAACTGCCTGCTAATGCATTATTCAGCAATCAAAGTAAAACCCATCCGAACAACAATAACTAGGCCGATAAGCATGTGATGTACTACTACATTTTCGCTTCTTAAATGTTGGCATGCAAAATATCTGCTCCACTGAACATGAAGATCATACTAACATAAAAAAAGAAGTGACGCATGGAAGCAATATTTTCCTACGTGTAAAAAATTAAGACAAACACATAACAGGGCACAAACAATGCATCAACTTGAAAAAAAAGAAAAAAGAAAAAGAAAAAGACTAGCTTCTTACCTCGCCAGGATGGATGATAGTTTTGAACTTTTTCACAAAAGGGGAACGTGCTTCCTCATTAAACTGCAATGTTAACAGAAAAAAGAACATAAAACTAAGAGCAGAAATCAACAGCATCTACAACACTAAATATAATACAAAGGTGATAAAAGTCCAATAAAAACTAAAAAGCCACCGACTTGTGATATGTGTTCCGCAGCAGCCACTCTGGGTTTCACAATTTCACAGTTCGCTATTACGAGAGTGTTAGGCACGCTACCATCTGTCTGCCAGCACAAAAAAAAAAAGCACAATTAGTGACAGAGAACGCAAACAAAACTGCTAATGCCACTAAAAAGTTTGATCTGAACGAGTGCCTACACCATAACAAAGGCCAAAAAAGGAGAAATTTTTTCAAGAACATAGATCGAACCACAAAATTTCACCATGGTCAACAACACTCAACCTGTTCAGAAAGGTAAAGCCGCTGCCGGTTTTTGTAGGTAGCTTGCTCTAGCTGAGGCCCCCATCTACATCCACAGTTTTAACCCACAAAGTACATAAGTTAACAAAAAACAAGTCCAGAAAAAATGAAACAATAAGCCCAAAAAAGGTCCCAGAGAAAATGTTCAAGTGACTACCCATCACATTTTGCAACCAAAACAGCATACATCCCATAAAAAAAGCTGCTCAAAACCCAACCTGGTTACCAAAAACACCAAAACGGAACGCAAATCCCATCTGAAACGCCTCAAAACAAATAAAAAACCAATCTTTCGAAACACCAACCCCCCGCCACAGCAAGAAATCGCCAGCAACAGCAAAAAAACCTCCAAAACCCCAAAAAGCAAACCTTTTTTTCTGGCAGCAATTAGGGGTTTCATCCCACAACAACAACAACAATGAAACCTAGCATCACAAAAACAGGGAAGGAAGAGGTACCGGCACGAGAGGGAGGGCCAGACGAGGTTGTGGTTGGCTAACCAGTCGTAGAGAACGGGGACCAACGACTTCCACTGCGTGTACCTCTCGTCCACCGACAGCTGCCCCGCCTTCCCCCGCTCCCTCATGCCTTCCCCCGACTACGACCTCCGCCGCCGCCGTCGGCGATTTCTCCGGCGAGAAGTTGGCCGCGGATGTCCCCTTCTCCGGCGGGGTTTTAGCGGCTCGCGAAATCGGGTCGACTGGTACGAGTGAGCCGGGTCGCACATGCGGCACGTGTGCCGGGTTCGGGTGGGCGGGAAAAGATTGGCGTCTAAAAGGTGGGGCTGGGCCGCTGGATGGTTCTGGTTCAGGTCCTTGGCATCGTTTTAACTCGAATTTATTATTGCTTGGAAAAAAAAAACTCGAAATTACTATATATGTTAAACAAAATAAAACTATGCCTTAAAATTTTATAAATTTAATTATTAAAAATTTATAAGCGGAAACGGGCTATTGATCCTTCAATTAGAAAATATCGTACATCTTGTAAAACATATAAGTGGCTATCAGTTTTTTAGTTTTTTCCAATTTTTTGAACAACTTTTTTTTTCAAAATTTATTTTGTATATTTTATTTATCAAATAAAATATATAAAATGGTCCAAGCATCGTTCACATGCGTTTGGATGTAATAGTACATTTTATATAAAATGTATAAAAAAATTTATTTTGATTTTTTATTTGTTGGAATAATTAAAAATAAAAAATTTATAAAATAAAATTTGACACATTTAATAATTATTAAAAAATTTAATAATATTAATTTATAATATAAAAAAGTAATAGTGAAGGGGTGAGAGAGAAGGCATAAGAACACAGGGAAAGAGGAATGGGGAGAAAATAAGGGTAGAGAAGAAGAGGGGAAGGGGAGGTGGTGTGGAAGGGGCAAAATAGATTGACACAACAGTATTGCCAAGAAAATAAAATTTGGGATAAATATTTTATTTTTATTTCTAACATTTGTATAATAAATGGTAAAAAAGCCTCTATCAATTTTAATTTTTTTAATTCTTTACCAAATACAAATATTAGACATTATCTTTAGAAATTTTTTATTTTTTTATTAAATAGATTCAAAATAACGCACGCCTTATTATGTTAGATTCAAAGCAAATTTTCAATAATATGATAAATCAAATTCGTTTTAAATAATTCGATGATAGATCATAGACGTCGTTGAACCACATTATATATTCAATATATGTTCTTTAAAATGAGACCTATCCGAGCATATATGAAGTTCTTATTTTGGTAGATATATAAAATCATTCTTGTGGACTTCAACACTTAAAATTGATTATAACCAAGGAAAATGTGAAACTGACAATATTCCAGAAGTACAGGATACAAAGACAAAAGGCGAGCGGAGCAACAACACTATTAGAACTACACGAAATACAACAAAAACAATACTTATGTTATCATCCAGAATGATTGCCATTTTTAAGACTAAGCAGAGAGGCAAGCGCCTTTTAAATCATGCTCCTGCACATCTTCACGATTTGCTAATTCTTCTTTAGCATTTGATCTGTAAAAAAACGAGGGTTCATTAGTACATAAACTTATATCTAATCCTTTTTTAGACTGAATAGTGTTAATACAATATAAAAATGCATAAAATACTTTTTTACTTAATTAATTACTTGTGAGTAGCATAAAAGATGAATTATCAATATGTTCAGCCAGTAAGATCAATAAGCCGCCCAATAGTCGAATTAACATATATATGTGCATTTTTAAGATAATCACGAAAGATCAAAATGGAAATGGATCGGAGAAACATCTGGTAATCTTAATTCTCAACGTATGCTTACGTAAACCGGGGATATATAATTATGTGACCATAATTATAATTAATCTACAAGCTTAAACTACTACAAATCTAGAAAATGTGCGATATATAAAAATTGAAACGACAACAAAGCTTACATTCATAAAATCTATGTCAATATCAAAGAAGCAAAAAAGGTTTTCAATGACTGTTATTATTATTAGTTACAACACCTTATTTGAAATAGACTTAGGTAAATAGTATAGATTTAATGTCATCTGTTAATTAATTTTACAAAAAATATGATAAAATTCTTTTTCTTCTTCTTCCGACTAATACTCAAAAGGGTACTGTTGAGAATACGAATGCTCAACTAGGATTTTTGTATAACCTCTTTCTAATTAACACCATGCTTCTCTTGTTCGAGCCTAAAAAAATCAAGCATAGGAGTTCTTTAAAAAATGCTATAAAATCTTTAATTACAAATTAATTGATCATCAACGTACAAAAAACGCTAAGATATTATTAATGCCATGCTAACGTACCTATACCAAGTACGTAACCTGCATGGGAACGACGACGACGACGACAGATCAGTACTCGCGTTGCTAAGAAGTGGCGGCTTGCACTCGAACATCCCTAACAGATGCGGCTTCATGACTTCGTCATAATCGCTATAGAAGTTCATCGCCGGCGCCTGAGAAGACGACGACGCCGCACTCTTACCCGCGCCGACGAAGAAGATCCATCCCCAGCGCCATTGATCTTCCCGCCGACTTATCTTCAGTAGTCCGAAAAACGGTCTGGCACCGGCTGAGCTTGGCCAGGAAGCCCTCGAGCTCGGCTGACTAGCGGCAGATCTGGCCCTCGAGGTCGACGACGATGCGGTGTGCGTTCACGAACTGCCGCTGCTGCTCCGGCGGGAAGAAGGGGGTGAGGATGCAGTCCTTGGCGCACCGCCGGCGCTGGCACTTGCACGCTGCGCAGCCTTGCTGGGGCCCACCGCGGGATCCGGCTGCGAGGAGGAGGCGGGGGAGGTCATGGCGGCGGCGCCGGGGAGACGGGCCGGGGCCGGGGCCAGCTTGTTCGGAGAGATTTATGGACCGTCAGATATTGCGGGCCGGCGAATCCGGGCGAGTTTGAAAAATTGTCCGTTTATAAATTTTGGCCTACATTTTCTATTTTGTTTAGTAAGGCGCCTAATTTAGAACAAGTTTAATCTATTGATTGATTGATGGTTTGTCACCCAACTCTACTTGTATCATTTAATGGGAAGTAGTATTTGTTGATTGGTTTAGCGAATTTTCTAATTTTGTTTGCCATGCAAATTTATATTGTATTGTGCATGCTTCATTCAACGCAATTCAAATTTTGATATATATTATAAAATTTTAAACTTAAATATTTATCATGAAATGTGGCAAAAGAAACGGTGGAATATGAGTTCATAACAATTTTAAATGCAAGTGGAAAAAGTTAAAATGGTCGTAGCCCTCAAAATAGAATTTTAATGTGTATGATTTATAATAAAGAAAGATAAAATATGGTCAGAAGTTAAATGAGTTGAAGTTCTGTTTGAGTTCTAATCAACACGAGCAGCAATAAGCTTTATTAACTAATGCACCAATAAGGTTTATTCAAACTCAGAAAAAAAAGGAGCAAAGTTTCAATAAAACTCAGCTCAACCCGTAAACCACAAAAAAAATTATATTCAGAGAATATAAATCAATTGGTTTGAACAGGGGTGCAGAGCGAAGGGTTTGATTGAAATTATCAAACAATCATTCTCAATTTATTTTTCGTTTCTTATTGTATAGAACACTGTAAAAGTTCTAGGTCAAAATCTAAATTTAGGACTCTTGTAAAACTGGTGTAACGATCTGTTATAGCTGTATATGGGGCCAAGGTACTGGCTGGTAAAAATTAAAAATGCCAAGTTTTTTGAGAGGCATGCTTTGTTGAAAGACCATTCAAGCACACCCGGCTCAAATAGCCAAATTCTCAATAATAATTCTGTCATTGGAAAAAGAACAGCAATTTCCCAAAACACACAAGAACTCATGGTACCTGAAGATTAGCATGTGATGAAGGGAACCCTTTAAACAATATTGTGGTCTCACCCTTGCCTTTGAAATAACTTTTCAATGCATTGCAAATCCTCTGTAGTTCTGTTTCAGCTTCTAAACATAGGAAAAGTGTACTTGAGCAATGTTCAATAGCTTTCTCCTATGCTTACAATAAGATGAGTCTCCACATTTGGGTTCGACAAGCAGAACCAACATTTTCCCTCAAAACTACTGCCATCAGTATACCTATCTCAAATGAAATAAAACAAAAAAGTGAGAAAAACTTTAGAAAAGTGAACTTTCCTAAAAAAGCTCAGCAACTACTTGATAATTTGCACAAGTATTAGACAGACCTCTTCTTTTTACGAGAATCATGGCCAGTTTCCTCCAAGCTGTGCCGAAAGCTGCATTCAGATCTTTCACATTTTCCCTTATTAAGAAACTCAAAACAACAACCTCCCACAAAATGGTCTCTCGCAGCCAAATCATGTCTGAAACTGCATCTATCTCCACGATGACAAGAGCCAGTAGATGTAAATTTGAAACATATCTTATTACTGTCATCTGGACGTGATCGCTTTTGGTTGACATCAAAACGCCAGTATTGTGAATCAGAGCTATCAACTTGTGAATGTGTGGGAGCTTCTGTATCATGAGAAGGATTACTAAGTGTGTATGGAAACAAAGTGGTCTCTGCAGGCTTCATTTGTAATTCAGATGGAGACATGCTAGATGCTGGAATAGGAGAAATTGCATGAATAAATTTCTGGGACAGGTGAAAACATAAGAGTATTACGAAATGCTCGTTTCAGAATAAAACAACTGCTGAAGATTAGTATCCTAACAGAGTTGATTTCATGAAGCAAGGACAACAAGAATGGAGAATGCAATATATAACAGATAATAAATGATGGCAATCAAACGTTGTTAATAACATCATTTAGGATTGCCAAAGACCAATGAAGCAAATGAGTGGGAAGAATTATGTCGATAAGAATAGACCACACCTTTTTGTCTTTATTTCCGACCATTGCAAGACCCAGAAAACGGGTAACATGGGCAGCACCTCTGCTAGAGTAAGGTTCCCGTGCATAAAAAACTCCGTTAGTCCCTGCAATGTGATAGCTATCGACACAATATAACCATCATAATCTCAAAAAAATCAAGACACCCACATGACTAAGATAATAATGTGAAGTTCTTATTAAATATAATTCCAAAAATTTCCAACATTTTGACGTTTAATTACTACAAAATAGTGGACATTTGCTTCTGACACGGTCACAGGATCAAGGTTCCAATAAGTTGAATGGCCCAATTTAGATTACACGGCAATTCAATCAGTGAAAAGACATGAATATTAGCTGAAAAAACGTAATTTCCATTGCCCATGCCTACAGCCTAGCAAAACTAAAGTTGAACACAAAAGACACTCTGTTAATTTAAACAGGTATAGCATAATATAATGAAACAAGAAACATCCAAAGTACAACAAAGGAGGATATGACACAAGGAAGAGATTGTCATACTGAGCCTCTAAAGAAGAACATGTGTTTGCTGTCACTGTCGGCGTCGGTGGCGGCGGCGACATGGCGGAGGTTCGGGGAGACGGCGGTGGGGCCATTAATTAACACGTAAGAAATAAAGAAGATAAAAAAATGTTAAATGGTCAAAGTTAGGATTCTAACACCCAAATGTTTCCGATCGAGTTGACTCACTTAGAAACTGATTAATCAATCATATTAGACGTAAACAACCACCCTAATGGAAGATAAAATATAAATGTAGCCAAAAACACCACACAAAAATGATAAATAAATATATTTAATAACCTAATAAGGAATTATATGCAAAACGAGAACATCATTTTTTCTCTCTTATTTGAATCGGACAATGGTTTTTTTTTTATCCTTTTCAAAAATTAAGTTTCTGTTACTTGATCGAACAACTTAAAGTTTAATTATTTTAACTACATTAAATGACTAAGATTTCTCAATTAAGCTTCATAATAAAAAAAAGGAGCAACTATACCTAAATTAAGTTTCCGTTATTTGATCAAACAACCCAAAGTTTAATTATTTCAACTACATCGAATTATCTTTCGAATGGGTCAAAATTCTGGTAGGATTGTTCAATCACGCTTAGTAATTGGAAAAACGAGCACCTAAAGTTCAATTAAGTGAATACTCAAAATTATGATTATTTTATTTATATTTTTACATACACAACTCAAGCATGGAAAAGATTCTTCCAGGAACATATAGCAAGAGTCAATAATATATATATATATAAATAGAAAAGTAAACAGGCAAGTAAATATTAGAACCTAAAATCTAAGTGTCTCATTTACAGCCTTAATATTATGTCTAACCTACGGATACAAAACTGGTTAAGGCATACATCCTACTACATCAAAGCATACATCCTACTACATCAAATAAACACATATATATATATATATATATATATATATATATATATATATATATATACACACATATTAGGGTTATTAATTGAGTAAGCTAATTCATAAATATTTGGTGTTTAGTTCGATTTAATTTAATTTAAAATTCGACATTTAAATGTTTGAACTCAAACTCGAACTCAAATTCCACAAATTAAGTTTGAGCAGAAAGTATTCGTTCGACTTGATTCGATTGTAACTTGAACTCGACTCCTATCTCAACTCGAACTTAGCTCAATGATATAGTATAAAATAATGAATTCAATACATTAATATATAATATTAGATTTAATACATTAATTTGGTATCAATTGTGGTAAATTTTTTGTTTTATTTACATAATCATAATAAAGACTACTTCAACTATGGTTATAGCTTAAAAATATAAATGTTGTAGTTTATAACATAAAGTAGCTTTTATAGGTTCGAATCTCTCTCAATAAATGGATTTTTTTTCTTTATCTCACTATGGATAGTCCCACGATATTTTACGCTTTCCTACTTTGTATAAATGATTCTACTTTACATGTAATAGTCAATTTTAAGAGTGGGTTTTGAGCTCCTATTTTCTATAAATGATTATACTCTACATATAATGTCCTAATTTAAGAGCGGCTTTTGAGCTCCTCGATTCAAGTTGATTTTGAGCTCCTAAAAATTTGACACTTCAAGTATATTCAAGGTCAAATCTAACTCAAACAATATCAGAACTATACAAGTTGATCTCGAACATCTATGCTCAAAACTCACTTGATCTTGACTTAAGTTTGATCGATCCTCAAATTTTTTGAGTCGAGCTTGAGCACATGCTCAGTTAGGCTTGTTCGCTCATTTAGCACCCTTAAAACATGCATTAAATAAAGATAACAATGCACTGAGCACAAGTATAAGTGGTAACTATTTTCATTAATGTTGACCCAACACACAGGATCAATAAACCTATATATATTTATATATATATATATATATATATATATATATATATATATATA
>JAVDBV010049793.1:0-11386 GCA_032619315.1 Piper longum
GGCCATTTCCCTCGTCGAAAAATGCTGATGGTGGTCCACCTATGGTTGTTGCAAGTCAGAATCAAAAGAGGGCATTAAGGGGGAGGTGCTGGTGGTGATGATTGGCAGAGTCCAACCACATGCTGGCTGAAAAACCGCACGAGAAAAGGCGGAATTGTCATGGTTGCGGTGGTGTCCCCGGAAGCGATCCCGGCCAAGGTGGTGGCCTTGGGTGGTCTCAAGATGTAGATCTCGTCAAGGGGAAATTGTCGGGGTGGTCGGCTTAACCGGAGGAGACTCGCCATAATGGGAAAATGGCCAAAAACGGTGGCTGCCGTGGTGATGAATGATGATAAAAAATTGGTTGCTGATGGCGACTGCGGGGACACCAACGGTGACGGTGGGTACGGACCGATATCCAGTCATGAAAGTGAACACAATTGTATTGATCCAGTTGCCGAATGAGTGCTGGGGTTTCACCAACGACAAGCCAAGGTGGTGGTGGCATTAATGGTTGAAACCTTTTAAAATCAATGGTAATATTTGAAAATTTGAGGGAGAAAGTAGGATTCAATAGGACATCTCAGATCCTACCATTTGGCATGATCTGAACATCCAAAAACTCGTGGTTTAGTGGAACCCACCTATGGGTATGTGGAGGAAAAGCTTGGGTCGAGGCCATCCAGAGTTGAAACTGTCAGGAGTCCTAAAAGTGACTCTATATGCAGGAATCGATGCAAGAAGGCTAAATGAGCTTTGAACTTTGAACTCAATCTAGTGAAAATCTACGCCTCAATCAAGCTTGGCCCATAGGAGCACAATCCGGTGATCGGAAATCTCTTTGATGCATTTAAAAGAGATACCCTAACAATCGCAAACGGATACTAAATCCTCCAATGGCCTAAAACCCTAGCTAAGATATACAAAAACATATGTATATTAAGTATACACTAATAACTTATGCTCTAATCATCTGTATATCACGCATACTCCACCACCATAACAATCTCATACGGCCATCTGGGCCCCATACTCATATTCTAACAATTGTTCTTGCTTGAGCTCGCTCGAACCAACTCGATACTGACCCGCACCTGGCAAAACTAAAATCGGGTAAAACACTAAGCCGAAATTGGGGTTTTACACAAGACCCTAACTAGAACTACCACACCAAAGAGCGTTGGGATGTTTAGCACTTTCTAAAGAACAAGGGTTATCTATTTTATAGGAGCACAAATCTCGAGGTCATGTTGGAGTGGATTGACACGGCTAGTTCAATGCTGATACACTTGGGGTGTCCTCCAAAGCTATGGGTGTGCGTAGCCACTAGGACTATGTAGAGCATGGGTTGACTTTGGTGGGACTCTACCCACACAACCTTTCTGAAGGGCTGAGCCCTAGAAGCATATTACATGAGATGAGTTTGGGGAGGTCTTCTACTCCTAGTACTTGTTTGCCACTATCAGGGAAAAAAAGAAGACAAAGTTCCAATCTTTGAGACAGCATGAGGGTTTGTCCATAGAGAATTACCAGTCTAGGTTCCTGATGTTGGGGAGGTTTGCCCCGGGTAGCTTATCAACATAGAGGGAGAGGGCTACCTAGTTTGTATCGTTATTGAACATCAGTTTCCAAGCAGTTGTGGTGGCATGGTGACATTCTCTTGTACGACGCTTGCATAGGCCATCTTGAGGGCACTATAGTGTGAGCATGCCCATGACTCACATCATCAGACCAAGGGCACCACACTGTCTAGCAATAAGGGGTAGAAGAACAAAACACTAGATCAGTAGGGATCACAACGGAAAAGATAGAGGATAAGTGGTGAAGTGACGGTGTAAGCAATCGACGGGCAGTATGTGCAGAGGTTCCCCTAGCTAACACAAACCTTCCAAGGGCAGCAGGGTGACTTCTAGGATTACCCTGTCTATCCTGAGTGCTAGAGATGCCATTAGGGCACTTGCAAATGAACCAACGACACATGCTTTACTTGCGGAGAGAGAGGGCAGCATGTAGTAGAGGTGGCCAGTAGCAGTGGGCACAAGGAGCATAGTAGGTCACCAGGGCCAAAGAGGCTGACAGGGCCAAAGGGGTTGAGCTCAGGGTTAGCAGATGCATGCTGGTCTAGCAGCTTTGGACGTTGGGCAGACATCGACACATGATGTGGCACAGGCTGAGGGGTAAACACAGGGTGATAGGCTAGAGCTACAGGGCAGGATGTATGCTGCGGGTGTAGAGGAGGCAAATCAAGATGCAGCTATCATCACAAATACTCTTCCCATCCACTATACACTTGCAATTGTATTATTTGACTTTCGTAGTACGCATACGTTCATAGCCAAGGCATTTGTTGAAAGGATCAGTTTGTCTGTAAAGGACTTAGGCTATGAGTTGGTTGTGTCGACTACTACCAGAGCCACACACACCACCAACGAGTGTGTGCAGGGTGTCATTTTGGTTATCCAGTAGCACATCCTTTTCATTGATTTCATAGTTTTGCTGATGCGGGAGTTTGACTCAATATTCGGCATGGATTGGATGATGTGCCACAGGGCATTGATTGACCACCACAAGAAGATGGTTGTTCTCAGACTGAAGAGGAATGTGAGAATTACATTCCAGTGGTGAAGTTAGAGAAAATGGAGGATATCTGGTAAAGTCTTTCTTGCCACTGTTGTGGCTAAACTAGATCAGTTAGTACCATAGTTGGAATAGATTCTAGTAGTTAGTGAGTTCATAGATGTCTTCTCAAATGAGGTGCCAAGACTACCACCTTCCAAAGAGGTAGAGTCCGCTATTGATTTGGTCCTTGGTACTACGCCTATCTCTAGGGCTCCGTATCGGATGGCACCGCTTGAGCTTAGGGAGCTCAAGACTCAGTTGTAGGAGCTATTGGAGTAGGGCTTCATCAGACCAAGTGTCTCGCTTTGGGGTGCTCCGGTCATCTTCATTAAGAAGAACGATGGCAGCATGAGGTTACGTATTGACTGTAGAATGCTCAACTAGGTTACGGTGAAGAACCGTTATCCCCTCCCGCGGATAGATAGTTTGTTTGATCACCATGGAGGAGCTACTATGTATTCGAAGCTTGATCTTCGATCAGGCTACCGTCAGTTGAGGATACGAGAGGAGGATGTTCTGACGACAACTTTTAGGACTTAGTATGGGCACTACAAGTTCTTAGTCATGCCTTTCGGGTTGATAGATGCACCGGCAGCATTCATGGATCTCATGAACCGGGTGTTCCAACCATACTTGGACCAGTTTGTTATTGTATTTGTAGATGGCATCCTGATTTACTCAAGCTATAGAAAGAAGAGAGACACGCTTGAGGATTGTTTTGCGAACTCTCTCTGAGCATCACCTATATGCAAAGCTGTCCAAGTGTGAGTTTTGGCTATTTGAGGTTGTCTTTTTGGGACATGTAGTATGAGCAGCTGGAATTGCAGTGGATCTAGCCAAGGTGGAGGCAATATTGAGATGGGAATGACCTACTACCACCACAGAGATACAGAGTTTTCTAGGATTGGCCGGTTATTATTGAAGTTCATACAAGGTTATTCTTCTCTGGTAGCCCGTCTCACATCGCTAACCAGGAAGGATGAGCACTTCGTGCGGACGGATGCATGTGAGTGGAGTTTCCAAACTCTAAAGGTGAAACTCACTACCGCACTAGTGTTGAGTTTACCAGATGGCCATGATGATTTTGTAGTATATAGTAATGATTTCTATATAGGGCTAGTTGTGTGCTTATGCATAGAGGTAGAGTGACAGCCTCTGCTTCCCGGCCATTGAAAGTGCATGAGCAGAACTTCCCAACATACGACTTAGCACTTGTAGCAGTTGTATTTGCACTACGCATATGGAGACACTATTTGTATGGAGTGTCCATACAACTCTTTACTGATCATAAGAGCTTGAAGTACATCTTCATAAAAAAGGATCTAAACAGTAGACAACACAGTGGTTGAAGTTCTTAGTGGATTATGATATTAACAATGTTTACCATCTGAGTAAGGTAAATGTGGTTGCAGATGCCTTGAGCAGGAGGTCATTAGTTTGTGGAACCAGATTGGAAGCTATGGGTATACAGTATGAGTAATAGAGCAAGGATGCAGCCGACCAACACCTTTTTGCTCTATTAGCTAGGCTGACAACTAGTCCAACTATGATAGACCATGTCAAACAAGCACAAGCAGTTGATTAGTTGCTAGATCAGTGGTTCCTTCAAGGGACTCATTCCAGGTTGGTTAGAGAGGCAAACAGTTTGTACCAGATGAGAGCACAGTTATATGTGCCAGATGTTGCAGAGTTTCCCAGATTGCATAAGCATTCTAGATGAGGCCCATCACTTGAGGTTCACAGTGCACCCGGCTTCGTGAAGATGTATCATGACTTGTGCCAATCTCATTTGTGGCCAGGGTTCAAGAAAGACATCTTTGACACTCTGTCGAGATGTCTTGTTTTTCAGCAGGTGAAAATTGAGCAACAGAAACTAGGCGGTTTGTTGCAGCCACTACCACTGCCATAGTGGAAGTATGATTGCATCACATGTGACTATGTCACATAGCTACCACCATCCAGGGGATAGATGGATGCAGTTTGGGTTGTTGTCGATAGGTTGACGAAATCAGCGTACTTTATACCAATTTGTATTACTTATCCAGTGTCTACATTGGCCAGATTATATCGGGACCAAATTGGCAGACTCCGCGGAGTTCCTAGGGAGATTGTATCAGATAAGGACCCGAGATTCGCCTCTTCCTTCTGGATATCTTTCCATCAAGAACTTGGGATGGAGACCAAGTTTACTGTAGCCTATTATCCACAGACTGATGGCTAGCCCAGGAGGATGACTTAGATCCTAGAGGACTTGCTTCGGTCATGTGTGATGGACTTCAGTGGACCATGGGAGGAGAATCTTCCTTTGGTGGAGTTTGCAAATAACAATAGCTACCTGGCCAGCATAGGGATGGATCCCTTTGAGGCATTGTATGGAAAACCATATAAATCACCTTCATGTTGGCTAGAGGGCAATGGAGCCATTGATAGTAAGCCCAAAGTTGCTTCAGTACTTCCAGAGGATAGTTGAGTTGATCAGGCAAAGGCGTTCTACCAGCTCAGGATAGGCATGGGTCTTATGTAGATTAGAGGCATAGGGACACCAGTTTTGCACTTGAGTATCGCGTTTTACTAAAAAACTCACTGAGTAAAGGAGGTGTGCATTTTGGGAGGCGGGGCAAACTAAGTCCAGGGTATATTGGCTTATTCAAGGTGTCGAGACGTGTTGGTGAGGTTGTATTCCGAGTCTGCACTCCCACTCAGTCTATCAGTAGTGCACCCAGTGTTCTACGTCTCTATGCTTAAAAAGTACATACCTGATGGATCACACTTGTCCTATGAGGAGGAGACTACTTGGATTCTCGGTTGGTCTGTGCAGACTCTGGGTAGGAAAGAAGTGCCTTTGGTGAATGTACTTTGGTCGCGATAGGGTGTCGAGGTGGCCACTTGGGAGTGTGAGGACGAGATGCGGCAAAGTTTCCCTAGACGCTTCCCTATGGAGGATAATGACTCGAAGTATTAGCACCCTTCAGTGTTTTGGTTGAGTGCTATTGAATGTTTTATATTGTGTGTTATGGCATGTTTATGCGTGCGTAACCCTTTTTGGAAATTCTGGGGCAGAATTTGTCTACGTGGGGCAAGTTGAAAAACCACCGTTGTTCGCCTGAGGGTTTTTACTGTCAGTTTGGTTGTTACTAGAATCAAGTTAATAGGTCTGGTGCTTCTTGCCGTGTTTCCTAAATGGTATGCTATAAGTTGCCCAGCCTTATCATCCTTCGGCGCTCGGAACGCTAATTTGGATGCGGCACATCGAGCTTTTTCATGTTTAGTCTAATCTAATCGTATATAGTTAGATGTTAGGACTGTGTTCCTCGCATGTCTTTTATGTGCTTGTCATGTGTTTGATAACCTTTTAGACCATCCTAACACATTTTGGGACCTACAGTGCAATTCCTGAGGTGGGTCCGATCGCTTTGGGGTAAAAACCCTATGTTTTCGGGTTTTGGGCTAACCTAACTCATACCTCTTTAGCTAACGCAACCTATGCATATTAATCATATCCAACCCATACCACTTTAGGTATAACACCCATACCTATGACATCACCAAGTGAACTCATACCTCCTTATCCAACCCATAGCTCTTTAGGTATGACAATCATACCTATGACATAACTAAGCCACCCACCCTTTATAAAACCCATCCCTTCCATCACCTTTTCACCATTTCTCCTTCCCTCCTCAACTCCAACAACTTTTTTATCCTCTCCTTGGCTTTCTTCTTCGTCTGGGGAGCTCCAATCACCTTTCTCCACATTTCTAACCTCCTAGGGTGGTAGGTTTTGAGGGTACATGCATCAAAAGACCTCCCCTTGGTCTTCCCTCATTAGTTTCAGGTTTGTGCTTCCACTTTTGCTCATTGTTTGGTATTTATGTCTTGAATTTTTGTCTTTTTTCATTTTCTTTAACATTTTTATAATGTACACCTTCCACTTACGAGCATTTTGATTACTCATGTATCTTATTTGGGCTCATTAATAAATATATATGATTTATGTAATAGACATAGGTTACTGATATGCACTATTTGGGTATTAAAATCATATCTTGGCAATCTGACTTTAGATTATTTTGATTCTTATTTTGTTAAACTAAAAACATGTATATATACAACATATTTCTTGTGTGTTTTACTTGACATAGCATAAAATGTGCATGTATGAGGGTAAAATGTGAAGAAAGCTAGCAACTTTCACCATTCCAGAGACATAAGTTCCCCTTTATTCAATTTTTACTCTCTGACCTAGTGGGATATGTTGATTCACAGCATTTCATATTATTCATCATGATTTCAGGAGTTCTTGGTAAAATTTTAAGCCTAATCTAACCGCTAAATAATCAAGAGCATCTTCTATAAGTACACCTTACATTTCCTGTCTTGTTTATGACTATGAGTATGATTCATGATTATGTTATATGTTAAGCCACCAATTTAAACCTAATAAAATCTGGTAAAATTATATTATGCTCTAATAAATGTCTAATTAAAACATATAAATTTTGGGAATGGGAAAGATCATAGGTCATTCTTAATCTAAAAGCTAGTTAAACGAAAAAAGTTTTTCCATTATCTTTTATACAAGTTATTAACATCACCAACGACCGATGTGAGATAAACCCAATAATCACCCCTTCACATATTGAGCGACGACAAAACTATCACCATCTGGCAATGTCCCATTCATCAAATGGAACCCACATATCATCACCTAACAGCTCCTATTAAATCATCATGTGAAATCCACGAATGAAGCTTCCATAGTCAGCGTAGGAAAACACCAAAGCCCACCTAGCTTTGATACTACTGTTGGGATTTTGTCTTTCATGTGGGCTTTGGTGTTTGCCCACACTGATAGTTGAGGTTTCCTTGGTTCCACCCGATGATTTAATGCTAGTTTACCAGGTGATGATATGTAGGTTCCATTTGATGAATGGGAGATTGTTAAATGGAAATAGTTTCGTGGTCGCCCAATGTGTGAAGTAGATATTGTTGGGTTTATCCCACATTGGTCATGGATGATGTTGGTGACTTGTATATAGGCTAATGGAAAAGCATTATTCTTTGAACAAAACATTAGATTAAGAGAGGCTCGTGACACCTATTGTGAGTTTCCTTTAGTTGTTTAAAGACCCTTTTACGTTAGGCCCAGATCATCTACATCATGAGGCATTGTTCTTCATCAGACGAAATCAACAATCTCCAATTGGGAAACACATCCAATTGGGAATGACCACAATCTCCAAGTTGATAAGATAATTTCATTTGGAAACTCACATTCTCCAACCATTCTAATTGAGAATAGCCTCAATCCCCAACTAGAGAAGACACTCTAATTAGGAATACCCATACCTTGTGAGGAGAGACTCTCAATCTCCAATTAAAGAAGACACTCTAACTGTAAAAACCTATTAGTTGTAAGGAGAGGGTCTCACTCATCTAGTAGAGAGAGTGTAAAACCCAGCTTCGGGTACCCGCTCGTAGTTATATCAGTTCAAGCTAGTCTCGAGTCAGTTGGAGTGAGCTCGAGCCAAACCAATTTTCAAACCATGAGTATAGGGCCCAAATGGCAATATGAGCATGTTATGGTGACTGAGTATGCCCAACATGCAGATGATAGCTTGAGTTAGGCTACAACAAAGCATGAGGTATCAGTGTATACGCAAGGTATACATATGCTTTTTATGAGTTAGCCATTGTTTGAGGCCTAGATATAGGTCATTGCATGGTTTAATATCCATTGCGGATTTTCAGGGTATTTTATTTGCATGCATCATAGGGATTTTGGATCACCAAATTTTGCCCTAGTAAATTTCTTGCTTATGATTTCAGATCAAAGGGATTTCGGAGCACCTGATTCAGGTCTGCGTTTTGAGGCCTATTTAGTTTTCTTGCCTCAACTTTTACCTAAAGAGTCACTTTTAGGACTCTACTCAATTTTGACTTTGGACGGTCACAATCCAAGCTTTCCATCCACATATATATTGTATATATCTATAGGTGGGTCCCATTAGTCCACGAGTTGTCATACATCCAGATCATGTCACATGGAAAAATCTAAGCCGTCCACGTTAACCATAGCATTCTCCCATTGATTTTCAATGACTTTCCCACATTTTCGGAATTTTACGCCCATAGCACCGCGCCCACTTTGGCTTGCCTTCTGTGATACCCCAACCCTCCTTCGCCCACCGGATTGGCATCAGCGCCACTTGAGTCACCGCCGGTGACTGACATCTATGAATGTTCATCACGCCACCGCCAACATTGTGGCCATTTTTTGGCACTGGTGAATGTCCGCGGGCGAAGCCAACCACCCAGACTTCTTTCTCTCACTGAGATCTTTTGTTTGAGACTAACACCGACATCTAATGTGACCGCTATCACTTCTGGTTACTCGCACTTGCCTGGTGGCATTTTCAATCATTTCTGGCTGTTTATTGGCCAGCCACCGGCTAGACACGGCCGACTGTCAGTCCATATATTTTCCTCACTCGACAATTGATCTTTTGAGACCACCCATGAACATTGTCGATGGCTGATCCATTTTTTGGCCAGCCAATGGCCAGACCTTGGCAATCAGCACCGCCATCACATTCCCCATCCTCCCCCCTGTCGATTGCATTTGGCGACGGGCATAGGCCACTCTCTGTCTGCCCCATTTACTGTGTTCACATTCGTGCTCCATGCGTTCACGTCGACCTTGTCGTACCAAGTCCACCAGTCCAATCCCGCGTCTATGTCCATCACGTCCGTCCCATCAACCCTGCCCATTTTCTAGTTAACCCAGTTCGAGTTGGTTCAGCCAATTCTACATAGTGTGGTTCAGCTCTCTTTGGTCTAATTAAGCTCATTTTTAGTCATTTTCGACCGTTTTTGGCATATTCGTGAACCCGTTTTTAGTCGTTTAATGACTTTATTTATTTATTTATTCATGATTATTTATTTATTTTTATTTATATGTTTATAATATATGATCAATGTTTACATGATTATTTGTTATAATAAATATTATATTTACTTATAAATATTAGTCTTAATATGTTTACTAAACTGTATATATATATATATATATATATTACTTTGTATATATATTTGTTTATTTGTTTGTTCGTTATGTGTATGTTATGATTATTTAATTACGTAATTCGTATTGGATAACTATGATGTTATTGTTATTTACCATTAAAAAAATTAAATAATTATTTATTTAGATATTTATTTATATATTTACTAGCACGAGTAAACACTAGTATAAGTGATATTTACTCGTGCATAGATTTGTATTTATATAATATAATTATATTATTATTTTATGATTAGAGTATTATTCGTATTCATATATTTATTTTATCTAATTATCTATGAGTGCATTTATTTGTTTATTTTATTATTATTTATTATTATGTCTCGATTTGTGTGCCACGTGTTTAGTTGTCAGTTTGTTGGCATTAGGGTTACTGATGATAAGAGCACACACCATGAGCATGCATCATATAAAGGCATTACTATTTTACTTAGGAGTGGTTTTTGGAGTCCGAGCTCATCGTAGATGTGTCGATACGCTTGGTGCATACACCATAGGTTCGTAGGTCACTCCCTTTGCTTGATCTCTATTGCGTGTTGAGTTTAATAGTGTTTTTGATGTAGGATGAGATCTGCGGCATTTTATCAGATCCCTTTGATGTCAAACTATTTAGCCGTGATCTTTTCACATGTTTAATAAAACTTCAAGGTTGAGACACCTTGATGGTTTTCGAAAGATAAGATCCAAAAACTAATTATTAAATCCTCTCCCAAGCCTATATGTATAAATATAAGGGTTTACGACTTTTACGACTAAGAGTGTGTACATGAATTATTGACTGGACTAGTACTTCTTCAAACCCTTTGGAGGTGTAGACTATGAGGGTATTGCGTAACGCAACACATTTCTAGAAGTTGTGGACTAACTTAGCCGTTCCTTTTGCCACTCAAGTACTGTGGCGGTGGTAATATAGTGGATGTGAGGGCATAAGTAATGTTACGACCTGCCATTTATAACACAATATCGTGGGCCTAGATGGTCAGGTGTTACTTAGTTAACAATCACATTGCTAAAGTTGAAATGACTAAATAGCAATATAAATATCGTTTTCCCCACTGTCTAAGACCGTTTCCCAGTAGCCACACTTATTTCTCAAAATAAAATAAAGGAGTCTTCATATTTATCTTGCTCCATGATCTCGCTGTCAATAGCTTCTCCACCTAATTTCTTATCTGCACACTTGCAGAGGCAATTCTGCGTTAATGATAAAAACACTAAGTCCTATAATAAATAAAACAAATCAAGCACATTCCACTAGTTCCTTATGTTCATTTTAATATACGGTGGAGTGATACCGCTTGTGAGAACCCTCAATTTAGTCCCACATCTAATACCTACCGGGCTAAGATCCTGTTTATAAGTGGGAATGGACTATAGATCTTTAACTTCGGTTAACCATTTTAAAGAAATGACTTAGGCCCTTTACATTGCACTTTGGGGTGGGTCGTTACAAATGGTATCAGAGCCAACCTGGTTCCGTATTAGATGGTGGGCTGGACTAGGGACGTTGGCTAGGCTGCCGGTCACGAACCAAAAGGTCGTGGACTGGGGCCAGTAACGGGCCAAGTGCAGGGACGTTGGCTAGGCTACCGGTCGTGGGCCAAAAGGTCATGTGCTGGTGCTAGTAACGGGCCAGGTGTAGGAATTTCGGGGACGAAATTTCCTAAGTTGGGTGAATTGTGAGAACCCTCAATTTAGTCCCAC
>JAVDBV010049795.1:0-16149 GCA_032619315.1 Piper longum
TGGCGAAATCAACTTCACGTACTATGAGCGGATGCTGTGATAGTCAAAGCGGGCTCTGGATTAGTGCAATGAACTGTTCCATTGCTAAGGGATCCTGATGAGTCCGCGCTTGAGTTCCTCACACCCAGAGAATGTGGAGGTTTATGGGTATTGTTTATTACAGCGCATGTCATGACTTGTGGTTCAAAGGGTACTAAAGGCGACTACTTGAGAGTACTCGGCCTTCGTGCTCAAGGCTAGCAGAAATATGGAGATAAGGAGAGGGATTAGGATTCAAGACCAGAAAATGAAATATGAAAATGCCGAGTGAGGCATCAACAGTAATAGATCAGATATTTCGGGATGCTACCGGGTCTGCAGCCCAATGGCTCCTTAATAGGTGCCCTTTAGAGAGTTCACGAGGACTATATAGATTTTTATTTCACATGAGAGTTTCCTCTCATAGCTAGTTCTATATTAGTTATATTCTAGACTAGCAACACTCGTTACTAATGCGTTTTTGTACTATATGTAGGTGACGAATATGAAATGGATGTGCCAGCCTGGACGGAGGAGCAATGATATCTTTTGCACACACACATTTGTTGGGTGATTGAATGTTTATTATTTCGTTTATGATTTATTTATATTAGTACTAATGTGAGGAAATGAAAAGCATGACGTTGTGATTAAGTGCTGAGACATGATGAGACAATGTGAAATATGAATAGAGTACACATGTGGGCTGAGACCCAAGATTCAAAAAGTGATGCATAGAGTAGACTAGATTTATGTGTGAATGCTAATGTGCTATATATATGTATATATGTTGTATGTGTCGTTGTGACGGGGTGGCCCCTAATTGCACTTTTAGGGGAGGCTTTGTCCGTTTTAATTTGGAAATTATATTGATTTTATTGAAATTTTTGTCTTCGTATGTATTGATTGTCATGCCATCCATGTAGTATCCTGTTAGGGTTTTATGCATCCATCCATGCATGGCAAGTTGTATCTTCATTTGAAGACGCCGAGAATAGATCCACATGGGTTTGGGTTCAGGTTAGCTAACCTAACCGGGGCCTATAACATGTCAGTTCGGTTCACGAGGGTGAACCGGATTTGGGGTGTTACACCTGGCAACCAAAAGTTCGTCAAGCATCGTGGTACATATTCACTCCACCTGGATGCACTGCACATCATGAAGTGTGAACCTCGTGAAGAATCTTACTTCCAAGTCTGGGATACTTTAGAACATCTGGCACAAATAGTCAACCCCTATGTTTGACTAATACATCTACTTCTCTAGCCAATTCTTTGTGTGTTCCCTATTCCAGCCACTGACTAAACTATCTATGCCTCTTATGCAACCCTGATCTGTTCAAGTACACTTGGCTGAATGGTCAGTCGTTTCATCATTCTAACTAACTCTCTTTGGCCTATAACATGCTAAGTCACTGACAATGCTGCCAATCCTGCGAATCCTCAAACTGGCATTATGCTCAAAGCATCGTTACTACATTTGCTTTGCCCTCGTGGTATGCTATGCCGATCTCAAAATAGAATAACAGCTATAACCTTCTTCTCAGTCTGATGTTCAAATCCTTCTACGTGAAGATATATTTAGACTCTGGTGATTAGTCAAGAGTCTGAAATATGTTATACACTAATAATGCCTCCATATTCTGAGTGCAAATATGATTGATGCAAGCTCTAGGTCATGTGTAGGATAGTTACATTCATGCTCATTGAGCTGACGAGATGCAAAGGCTATAACCTTATCCTTCTACATCAAAACATAACCTAGACCAATGCTTGAGGCATCTATGTAAACTACAAAATATTTGTGTCCTTCTAGCAGTGTGAGGACAAACACCGAAGTCAACCTCACCTTTAGCGCCTAGAAACTCTACACACATTCATATGTTCATCTGAATCGTTCCTCCTTCCTAGTTAGCTGTGTAAGAGGGTTTACTTTGGAAGAGAAACTCCGAATAAACCATCTGTAGTATCTAGCTAGGCCTAGGAAACTCTAAACCTCAGTAGGTGTCTTCAGCTGTTCCTATTGAACTACTATTTTATCTTGGCTAGATCTACTGAGATACTTGCTGCTGAGATGATATGGCTGTGAAAGTTCACCTCTGTGAACCAATAACTTCACTTTGAAAGCTTTCCACCCAACCTATGCTCTCTTAGCCTCTACAACACAATCCTCAGATATTGCTCATGCTCTTCCCTGAACGAAGAGTATACCAGTGTATCATCTACAAAGACAATCACAAACTGGTCTAAATATGGACTAAACACTTTGTTCATCAAGTTCATAAATACTACTAGACCATCGGTCAATCCAAAATGCATGACCAAAAACTCGTAGCAGCCATATCCGGTCCTAAATGAAGTCTTCGGGATGTCTTCTCGTCTAATCTTCAACTGGTAGTATCCGACCTCAAATCAATCTTCTAGAAGACAACTATTGAGCCCAATTGGTCGAATAGATCATCAATGAAATCGATTCTTAATAGTTGCATGGTTTAGCATCATGTAATCGATCTATAAACTCATGCTTCCATCCTTCTTCCTCACAAATAACACTAGTACACCCTATAGAGAGACACTCAGTCTGATGAACCCTTGATCTAACAGGGTCTGTAATTGTTCCTTGAGTTCCTCGAGCTCCTTGAGCTCAAGAAGTGTCATTCTATACGGAGCTCTCGAGATAGGTGTTGTGCCTAGCGTCAATTCAATGGGGAGATCAACTTCCTTGTCTGGTGGCAACCCAGCTCATCTGGAAATACATTAGTAAATTTTCTGACCATTGGAATATGCTCAATTTTCTATCCCCTAAACTACTCTGCTCAGCCAATACCAATGCTGTCTTTATCAGTTCATTGCCTCGGTCTTGTTGTGCCACTACAATCTGATAGGATATACATCCTTGTTCTCTACCTTTACCCTCAACCTAGAAGAAAAAGATATACCTTATGTGGCAGAAACTCATCGTCTTTCTTCGGCAATCTATCATGGCTCCTTGTTTGGACATCCAATTCATTCCAAATATCACATCAAATTGTTGTAACTTGAACAATATCAATCAATTACAAGTTGTCGTTGTTGAATCTCAATAGGGACATTACGCACACACTCGCTTGTAGCTATAACACTACCGACATGAGTGGACAATAATAGTGAATGTCCTAATTCCTCTATCTTACCTCCAATTCTACTTGTGTGTGTGTGTGTGTGTGTGTGTGTGTGTGTGAAATAAAGAAATGTGTACATTCTGAGTCAAAAAGAACTCATGCACAATGCCTATGAGAAGTGTACCTATCACAACTGTCATGTCCTCAAGTGCCTCTGCCACTGTAGTTGCATACAACCTCACCAGCTGCTATTGTACTAGGGCAAGAGATGCTCCTGGTATTACCACTTGATTCTGATCCCTCTGATCCTAAGCTGGTGGTGCCTATTGTCTACCTCTCTAGTGTCTAGCCTGCCCTACAACCACTACCCTCTTCGGTTCTGTCTTCACTATTGCTGTCTAGGCGGCTATTGGACTCTGCCTCTCTCACCCTTACCTTGGCCCTGTTGGCCTCTCTACTATTGTTAATGATGGGGAGTTGAAAGTGTAAGTCTTTGTTGAGGCACTGGGAGTGTCAACTACTAGAGCTGACCTGTTAGACAGTCTGTGGTTTGATGTCCTGGCTAACTGCAACTGTAGCTTGTGTTCATGCCTGCTCTTCACTCACCTCCATGACGATGTTTTCAAATTTGGTAGAAAGGTGGTATGTTGTCCTGAACCTGGCCATCCATAGCCCACAGGGCAACTGGTGCATCTATTCAACGTCTTTGTTGTGCTCCCTGTTTTGGCTAATTTGGCCTTGGGTGTTGCTTCCTCTGATCAAAATCTTGGCAATGTTGAGTAGCTATAGCTCATTTTGCCTCACCTACAGCTCACACTGGATTGATAAAGATGGCAAATTTCCTATCCAAATGGGCCATCTAGATCTCATGATGGAGACCCTCATAAATGCATTACATTCTTCTTCTTCCGATTGGAACCAAATCCAGTGCAAACCTTTCTAGAGCATTGAATCTAGTCTCACACTACACCGCGATCATGGGACCCTATTTTAGTGTCCGCAACTCCTGCACCTTTCTTTTTCTAGAAAAAAATGCTTCTCATCAAATTCCGCATTGAACTCTTCCAAGGTGATGTCCGGACGTTGTCAGTGGGCAAATGTGGAACCTATCACCGAATCCCACCAATGTTGAATGTCTTTATGAGATTCCTCAACTTAGTCCCACATCTAGTACCTACTAGGGTAAAATCCTGTTTATAAATGGCAATGGGCTATAGATCTTTCACATTATTAACCACTTTTGAAGAGATGACATAGTCCATTAGTTTGCACTTAGGGCTAGGTTGTTACAAATGCTATCAGAGCCTCTTGGTTCTGTGTTAGATGAAGGGTTGGACTAGGGACATTGGCTAGGCTACTAGTCATGGGTAAAAGAAGGTCATGGCCTGGGGCTAGCAATGGGCCAAGTGTAGGAATTTCATAGACTAAATTTCCTAAGGTGGGTGGATTGTGAGATCCCTCAACTTAGTCTCATATCTAATACCTAATAGGGTAAGATCTTATTTATAAGTGGGAATGGAGTATAGACCTTCAATTTGGTTAACTAATTTTGAAGAAATGACTTAGCACATTAGTTTCCACTTTGGGTTGGGTCGTTACAAAACTATGTATTCATCCTCCTCAAAGTCATCAACTTCAACAACATAGAGTTTCGTCATCCCTTTGTCCCCCAATTGTGCAGGTGCTGAGTAGTAGATAGAAGCTGGTGCCTTACCATTCTTGGGCTGCTCCTACTGCCATTTCAAAGGCTGATGACACTTCATCTACAAATGTCCCGTCCCCCCGCAGTCATAGCACGTTCTAAGCTCCATTCATCACGCCGAATGCATCTTGTTGCAATTAGGGCACCGTCTTACCTGGGTATCCTCACACTACCTTTTAAGGTTCTCCTCTATGTTACCCTAGTGTCTCTGCTACTAGTGCCTTTCTGGCCTAATTTGGTTACTAAGAGGTTGGCTTTCTTGTACTGTGAAGTAACCTTCCCCTGCTTCTGGGCACTGTCGTACTTGACCACCAACTTCTGAGTAGTGGCCGAGTCGATCACCTCTTTTTTTGTACTCCTTCGTGCCATAATAATCTTCTACATTATAGCTTCAATCCCATAAAGAATTTGTCAGCTCTGGCCTTTTCGGTTACCAAAACCCCAAGTGCAAAACCTCCAACTACAAAAACTTCTTAGCACACTCCCAGATCGAGCCCTGTACTAGGTTGGTGAACTCCAATGCTTTCTTCTGGACAACAGGCTCCAAAAACTACTATCCATTGAAGGTTGCCATAAATTCCACCCACGTGATGAAAGAGATCTCACTATAAAATGTGGTTTTCTACATGGACTTGCACCAGTAAGATGCTTCCTCCTGAAGCATGCACATTGCCATTCTCACTTGATAGAGGTGGGGCATGGATAGAGCCCTAAAAACTATTTCTATGATGTATATCATCTCTCAGCCTTCATTGGTTCAGTCCCTCCAACAAACACTTCGGCTCCATTCTTCCTAAATTTTTTCACTGTATAGCGGTCATTATCATCAATAACTGGCGGCACCACTTGTCAGACTATCGGTGGCACTGGATTTGGAAGCTCCCCTCACTTGCCCAAGTCCACTAAACAAGTCCACCCTTGGGAACTCCCCTGACCACTGTCTTTGTTACACTGGGACCCACTACTGAGCTCGAGGCTCCATTCCCCAGCTACTACTCCCGCTAACTGCTAAGCAATATTCTGAACACCTGAATTAGTATTTGCTGAAGCTTGCGTCAGTCCTTATATGGCTACTAGGATCTAGGCCAATACATTTTTTATGTTTGAATCTAACTGAGTAGATTGGCTTGACTGTCTATGTATGTCAACCATCTGAAACGTTGCTTTCTCTTTGTTAGGGTTCATAAATAGGTTTTTTTTGTTAAGACTTGGGTTTATTAGTGAAAAATTTGTTAATGAACAACACAAAACATTGAGAAAAGAATAAATACTAGACTTTTCAACAAGGTACTTGAGTCATAAATTACGAGCTAGTGGGAAATCAAGTTCTGATACCACTTGCCGCCTTAGCTGGCCGGGGGTTACCAAAAAATATTGAGGATATAAAAACAAAAATACATGCACATGCATCATAACATGACAAACAATTACAGTTGAGTTATAATGTAACAAAAATAGTTAAACTTGGGATTCAAATATTTTAAAGAAAGTCTTAACCATAAAAATAAATCATGCTATATTAATGTAACATGCAAACAATGAAATTTAGTAAACCAACTATGCAAAAGCAAAGTACGACTGCCTTCTAACCATTTCCGATACATAGTCACAATTAAAACTCAAATAATATAAATAAGAAGTCCATTTTTTTCATTAATTCTTCTAATGTTGGTTGGCAAGGGAACCACCAACCACACCCTCAACCGTCAATCTCAAGTTCCTCACCTGCCACGAAACCGCATTAGTGATAAAACTACTAAGTCGTATAATTATAAGAGGAAAGTCAATATATTCCATATGATTATTTATCAAGTCTTTTAGTGATTATGAGCCTATGTTGAGCTCCAATTATGCTGGGAGGGGGGTGGCCGCCCCATCTAGCTACAATCCCATTATGCATACACAAGCTACATGGCCCACAACTTGTAATTACGGACATTTTTCGTTGACTCACTCTTTCGGTATCACAAGTGCATAATGAGTCGTATTGTGCGATTGCGTCCTATCAACACTTTCGGCATGGGGCAGATATTAATCTTCTAATAATTTTATAGGTGTGGCCCCTTGTTGGCCTGAGCCCAGATTCAACCATCATGTGCCAAGCGCAATTGGGGTCAAGGAATTAACTCAAACCCAAGAAACTTCAGCAACCTATAAAGAAGAATAGATCAAGATGCCATCAATAAACACAATGACAAATTGATCTAAATATGATCTAAACACTCTATTTACCAAATCCATGAACATCACAGGAGCATTAGTCAAAGGAAACACCAAATATTCATAATGCCCATACCGAGTTCTAAATGTTGTCTTTGATACATCTTCAACCCTAATCCTTAGTAGACGATACCTTAATCTCAAGTCAATCTTTAAGAATACCACGGGTGAGGGCAATTGGTCAAACAAGTTATCAATATAGGGATACTTATTTTTAATAATCACCTAATTAAACATCATATAATTAATACACATCCTCATACTACCATCCTTCTTCTTCACAAACAAAACCGGAGCTCCCCATGGTGACAAATAAGGCCAAATTAATTCTTGATCCAACAAAGTCTGCAATTGAGTCCTCAACTCTTGTAATTCTAGTGGTAGTATACGATACAGAGCTTTAGAAAGTGAAGTCGTCCTAGGTAAGAGATCAATGGTGAAATCTATCTCTCCTTCTAGTGGCAATTCTATAATAACTTTCAAAAATACATCTTCAAATTCACAAATAATAAGAATAGATGATACCCCAGGTTTCTCATTGTTGGTAGACATCAAGACAACCACGATCATTCTATATCCTCGATCCATATACTTTGGAATTTTACGATAACCCACAGATCCAATGAAATATCCCTTCCTTGCTGTTGAAAAGTGCAACATCGTCTACCCTATCTAAAATACACCTTCTTTTTACAATCAATCAACGTTTCATTCTTTAACATCTGCCAAAAATCACATCAAACCCAACCATCTAGAACACAACGAGATTGGCCACAAAAGAGCACTCTTAGATATTAAAAATGGCCCATTGTGTACACAAACCCACTATAGGTACAAGACCAACAGGAGTGGCTACTTACAAAGAATGTCCTACACTCACCACTTCCAATCCCGCTTTATCACTAAATTCAAAAAAAAAAGAAAGAATGTGTACACCTAGAATCAATCAATACTAAAGCTAGTTTAGATCCAACAAGAAGCATACATGCAACAGCTTTAGTCTCCACCAAAGCATCAGTAATAGTAGCAACAAACATCTTCCCTTTTGCTTGTGTTGGTGCCACCGTGGTAGGATGGAGCAGCTGATCCAACTAAGGGTACAATAGCCATATCAACAATGGCCTTCATCTGACCTCCTTGTTGATGACTCTAATTTCTTCTTTGACCTCCTCAACCTCTACCTTGTGGAGCCCTTTGCTAACCTTGTGGAGCTGGTAGATGAAAATGCTGTTGAGGAGCTACTAACAAACCCTGTTGTTGAGTATCAAACAGGCAATTCCTCTTCTTATGGTTGACATCTCCACATCCAAAATATACAATGCGAGAAAAAGATTGTTGAGTTAGTGGTTGCTGGTTAAGTTGTGGGCTTGCCTTTTTCATATGTCCTAGGTAACCACAACCAAAACATATAGCTTGATCCGGTTTGCATTCATCAATGTTTTGACACTTATAAGTAGCACAAACCTGTGCATCCTATTGACTTTCTATCGCCCTAATGGAAATGTTGGATTTCTTCCTTGATTTCTTCTCATCACCCCCCATCTATTTTTCATACTAATGTTTCTTTTCAAAAAATGTCCGAGTTCTAATAGTCTTGTATCAAGTCTGATAGATTCTTTCATCTCTAGAGGCTTCACAAACTACTTCATCCAATGTCTTATATTTTACAATGGCTAATCTATACTTAATAGGGTAGATCAATCCCACAAAGAATCAGTTAGCTTGTATCTTTTCAATGGCCACTAGACCCAAAGCTCTATAGGGAAATCCATGCTCTCAGAACACTCCATTTGGAGTAATCAACCATTCATTTGCCTCTTCTGGGTTTAGATTCCCAGCAAACATGCCACCCTTATTATTCAAAAACTTCTCTACATGCTATGCACTAGGTTTTTCCTATTGAGGAGTAGTTCCTTCTCCAACATCAAGGGTTCTTGAAGGTACAATCTCTCCCCCACTTCCAGTTCCATTGCCTCCTTGCACAGGTGCACGAAATGAAACTAGAGTTGCATCATGGTTCTCATTAATTGGTGGAACTAGTGGTGTGATTGTCACTGGATCTAGAGTTGGTGGTACCTTCTGAAAGACCGGTGATCTACTAGATAAGAGAAATGTTGGTATCGGTGGTTGTGGAGGTAAGGTCAGTGGCTAACTCCTTTCCCCATCCTTAATAGGTATTTTCTGTGATCTCGCCAACTCAACCCTCATTTCTCTCATATGTTGCTCAATGTTTGTTTTCATTTCCTTTAATTGCTGCTGGGTCTCTAACTGCATCTCCATCCCCCTTGTTATGAAATCATTTATCACAATCATCTTACTGCCTAATCTTACTGATCGGGAAGTTCTGCTTTGCCCTTAGGTAGAATGAGTTCGTTCTTGAGTTTTATCATCATGAGGTAGAATTGATGCCTAAGGAAATGGAATATTAGGAATGTGGACATCCTCCACAAGAACCTCTTCTTCATCAACGGCCTGACCAAGAGGTAGGCTAGACCCACAACCTCTTGGACTTAGAACAATAGATGGTGTCAAATTTCTAAAAATAGTCCTTCGAGTCTTGCTCACCATATCTATCAACCTCTTGCTAAAACCATCACAAACCAAAGATAAGCGCACAACAACAAACAACACAAATAAGATCATACTTGCCAGCAAAAACTAAGGATCACTTCACATACACACATACTTAAAAGAAATCTTAAATTCGAATCAACCAAGCCATAGCTCTGATACCATTCTGTAGCATCCCATGTCTGGTTCATCCTTGAACCGAACTAAAATATTATATTATTTAATATTGCTATCTATTAACTTAATTACATGAAAGGCCACACCTACAAAACCCCTTACTATCTAAACCTACTTGGCATCTTGGATGGAAGACAACCACTATTCACAACCACAACAAGAAAACACAAAGGACATATAAACACTATTCAAAATATAATAAACTATTATAAATGTAAGTTCTCAAAACATGGGGTTATTACATCAGTATACTAAGCCAAGAGTAAAGATGTTCGATGACCAAAATAAAATAGAAAGCAACATAAAACAACACGGCGAGAGTATGTGTATGTGTGAAGACTTTTGCATCCCCCTTGTATCCGCTAGCGACACTCGCAGAACACCACCTACATAAATATTAAAAAGAAAAAAAAGGTCAGAAACGAGTTATAGAACAAGTTATTGGTCCATAAAATAAATAACTATAATATCAAACTGGCATACACACTTAGTAGTTCATATTAAAGTAAAACAAGAAGGGAATAGTACACCACAAGAAGAATCACATAAAACACAAAGAAAACTACATCGGTGTGTGTCCCATAGCTGATCAGGCAACACCCTTTCTCCTATTCCATCTAATTCCACCATGCACCTCTCCTCTGAGCTATGAAGGCAAGCAAAGTACACCGCAGTCATGACATACTCCACAAAATATGGTACTCATAACCTTGCACTTCTATGAGTGTGAGAAGCTCATAGACGCAGGGGTAAAAATAATGCAACAAGAAGAGAAAGTAGAGTGTTGCGTCTATCCCATCGACACTGAAACATCCAGGTTCCTCAACAAGTCACACCCTTGGACTTACCCCTTGAAGTGGGACTTACCTGAAACAATCTCCAACAATCTCCCCACTCTCAAAAGCGCAAAAACATAATATAATAATAGTAGGCTTAGGTAGGGAATAATAATTTTAATAGATCTCCGGAAAGAATGCCTCTTATGATAGATCTTTTGGTTTTCGAAAATAACTCAAGGAATCTCATCCATGAAGGTTATAAAACATGATGTATAAATGACTCAAATTAAGTGGGTTGCGATAAAACCACCACTTAACCATCATACAAGTGTAAAATAAGAAAAAAGTCCTAAATGGTCCTGGTCTCCAAGCTTCAAGCAATCTACCGGTGAGCTCAAACCACGTGACTTATAAACAAACCCAACTCAACATCTAACACAATCTATATGATGCATGCATGAGAATGCATGATTAAATGAGATAAAATTAATTTAAGTCAACTGTTATATATATATATATATATATATATATGGTGATTACAATATATGAATAAAAATATCACATAAATAAATGAAAAAAGTACAATTACAAAACAATAGTGCAAGAGTTATCAAAATAAAAGAAAAACCAAAATATAGGTATAAAAGATCAAGGTTCTAGAACTGGTCAAAAGTTATACACTTTCATCAATTGTAAGAAAAGAAAGAAGAGGATTAAATGACAACATACTCAAAAGAATAATGACACACCACAGATTCCACAAAGAAAATATGTAATTCAACGTATCGTTGGCGTACGGGTACCTCGACGTGCAACTAACTTTGATGGAAAATTTCAGCAAACTCCGGTGGTCGATAATGTTGGAAAAAATCAACAAAAGGTGGAAGGATGATAGTAATATAATTTGGGATTCATGGTAGAAAGATGTGTCTATGAAGAGAAATTTTTCATAGAAAAATAAGAAGACAAGTAAATGAAAAGACAATGAATCTTCGCATAGGGAATTAAAGAGGTGTACATGAATGCGTACAATTAATAGACATGAACCACGATGTGGTATGGTCTATTAATGTGGGTTGATTGTGAGATCCCTTTACTTAAACTCACATCTAATATTTAATAGGGTAAGATCATGTTTATTAGTAGGAATGAACTACAGATCTTTAACTTAGTTAACTATTTTTAAAGAGATGACTGAAGCCCATATTAGTTTGTACTTTAGGCTGGGTCATTATAGATGGAATCAGAGCAACTGGTTTTATGTTAAATGGTGGGCTAAACTAGGGACATTGGCGAGCTGCTAGTCACAGGCCATAGAAGGACATGTACTGAAAATAGCAACGAGTCAAGTGTAGGAACTTCGAGGACAAAATTTCTTAAGATGGGTGGATTGTAAGATCCCTCAACATAGTCTTATATCTAATACCTACTGGGGTAAGATCATGTTTGTTATTGAGAATGAATTATAAATGTTTAACTTAGTTAACTACTTTTGAAGAGATGACTTTGACTCATTATGTTACACTTTGGGCTGAGTTGTTTATTGCCTATTAATGTGACATGATTCATGACATCTTTATGACTCTAATTAATTATACTTACACAAATTTCATAACTTTGGTAATGGTACAACACTAAAGAAATCTTTAAATAAGTATGAAGTCAAACTAGTCACATACATCAAGAAGTGACAACAAATAAAAGGTCATATCAAATTAGATATTTGATAACATTTTAACACTAAATGCATTATTAAAACACAACTCCCCCCCCTCCCCCCCCAACAACCCCTATAACGTGTAAACAACCCTATAACTACTTCTAAAATACAACGCAGGTCATACAAAACCACACCAACGCACCCACATGAGCCAAAGTCTTCCAAACCAAGACAATAGCAACACCAACTCTCCCAAGAACCGAGAGCAAAAGCCAATCCAAACCAAATTGAACCGAAAGGTAAATTAACTCAAACTAAAGGCTAAACCAAATCGAATGACAAATAAAATCTTAAGCCAAAGGGCACAGATTTTACAAAAGTACTATAAAAGGTTTTTATTAAATAGTGATTTTCCTTACTTTGTCATGATTTTATTTAAGAAGAAAACTGCATGTTAAGGTTTACATGTTCTAAACTTGCAACAATTCAACAATTCATGCATGGATCATTATTATATCATAGGAGCTGCTTGTTAATCTTATTCATAGCAAGTTTAAACATCAAATTTTGTATTTAACATTAATTTAAGGGGTTATACAAACAATTAAATGCATAAAACATGAAGAAATACAAGTATACATCACAAAATAATACATATATCATAGAAAAACATGGAATGTAATAATGATGCATAAATCTACATGATTAATTCGTTTTAGTTGATAATTAACCTCTTTTTTGGTGAAAAAGACTAAAGCTTTGCACTAAAACCTAATCCAAACACTTCAACAAGAGAAAGAAGACCGTGTAGAGAGAGTGGAGCGCCATCCAAGGAAGGGAGAAGAAGTGGCGAGGGGTCGATGGCTTCTATCCTCTTATATATGTCATATTTTCCACATTTTCTTAAACATCCTCAAACTAAAACTATACAGGCTAATCTACCCCCAAACCTTCTAATTGGATCCTCTTAATGGGTAGACTTGGATAAACTTGTCCATATTCATTGACCGAAATCAAAACTTGAGTCCAATTAGGATCTTTAGTTACCCAAATATGATTGGTTTTACATAAACCTCTTGGTTTAAAATAAGTGAGTTACCTCCTAAATTAGTAGATCTCATGATGGATATCTTGGTTATAATATAGACTTAGTTTACATGTAACCGTGTCTAGTTTGTTCATCATAGTTTTTACCTTGTCTTATTACTTATTCTCTGGAATTTTTAGTTGACCAATATGGCTATATTCAATATAATCAATTTAATATGGCTATACTCAATAGAGCATTGGATATCGATTCAATATGGCTATACTCAATATAATCAACCACATAAACTAAAAAATTCTAAGTATCTGATATTGGACAAGACTAAATATACAAAGAGAAATTTTTATATGCTGAAAATTCAAAAAATTATTACTGATGTCTACTTCTAAAGAGAAGAAAATAAAGTCTGAACAATAATGATAAATATACGGATTAATACAGTATCTACTAAGAAAGAAACATGCAGTCTTTACATATTCGGTAGGCAATAATATTTCTCAAATTGCGATCTTGTTTTACGTTTTGGGTTATTTCTCCTACTGCCTAAGATGACATATGTTCACGTGAACTATGTCCTGAATTGTGCTGTTGATTGAGATCAAAATATAAGTGAGATTTATTATCAAAACTATCTCAAAAAATTACTTGTGATAACAATTATGTTTTTTATGAGTGTATGACTCTACAGACCTAATTTTCTATTCCTACCCGGATGCAGCTGCAAATACTTAAAAGGGTTTGTGAGAAAATGTGAAAAATTGGTCTCAAAAAGAAAAGAAAAAAAGAGAAGAAAAATGTCGCACCCATTAATTTATTTTATGTGTTTGGTTAGAGGGAAAAAAAGGAAAAAATATTAAAATATTATTATCTAAAAGAATTTATATACACCGGTTTTATATGCACACGTAGGGTCATCCAATTTACTTATATACCAATTGTTATGAATAAATGGAACAAAAGTGGTGAAAATCTTATTCTCCGTATAAGAAAAATAGTTTAAAATTAAATTAATTTAATTGAACTGATTTTAAATATAAATGATGATGGTAAAAGACTCAACCATAACTAATTTACCCATTTTACGAAATATTATTTAATTTTTTTATATATAATAATAAAATTTATTTGTATCCCAACATTAAACCTGAAACTTTTAATTGTCCAAGCATCAATTTAATGAATTTTACTTAATTTCGATTATTTATTTACATATTTTATATTTTGTAATATTTGATTAATGAATTTTGGATGTTCGGAACATTTATAATTTTAAATACAAAAGTATTTTAGATAACATAACTTTTAACCAACTTATGAAAGTTGGTTTATGAAATATATTTTTAACTGATTTGATTGTATATTAATATTTAACCAACGATAAAATTATGAAAACTTGGTTATAGCATTATCCTATAATCTTGGTTAACACCTTAGCTAAGCCGAGTCAAGCGAGGCAGAGAAGATTGGCTTGTGATCCAAGCTCAGTTCAGTTTGTTTTTTGAGCTAGATCCGAGCTCGAGGCCAAGATGTTGGTTTCTCTAAGAAATTTTAAAAAATAAATAAAACAAAAAATAAAAAAAGCGGAAGAGCCTACTGGGCTCTCCCTAAAATAGTGAGCCCAACCACTCTCTGTTGGGGCTCTCATGAGAGCCGCAACGGCTATCTGTTGGGGCTCTCAAGAGAGCCGCAAGAGAAAGCCCCAACAGATAGCCGTTGCGGCTCTCATGAGAACCACAGCAGCTCACATGAGAGAAGTTGGGTTCTCTTGAGAACCCAACGATTCTCTTTGAGAGGAAGTCTCTCTCTCTCTCTCTCTCTCAAATTTTTGATAAAAAAAATTTAAAAGCCTCTATAAACTAAAAAAAATTGATATTGATGGAATAGTAATTACCTAATGCTTCGATTAATCAAAGATTATGAAGTCATTCATTTCTTGGGTTGATCTTCACTGTGTTGAATCCCCGACTAAGTTAAATCGATTTAATTTTCGTGTAACAAGACTTATGATCAATTTTTTACATGCTTTTTACAAGCGACTAATGTACTTTCTGAGTCTTATGATTGTTTTCACATTATTTTTTCATCGTATATTTCAAACAAGCACACAACCTGTAAAATATAGGGATAATGACTTGTTAGATATATTTATTGTATATATGGAGCAAAAATTTTACAATGTTGGTAAACACTTCCTTTGCTCCCTTTGATAGTATTGGCAAAGGATCCTATATATAAACTTAAGTGTGTACCTTTTTGTGTGCATTATGTTTACGCGAACATGCGCACTGATGAGAAAGGTAAAGATGTAAGTAAAGAGAAAGATGTTAGATGTAAAACCTAGTTTCGGGTTACGGTTTCACCTACTTATATTTTGCTCAGTTTGAGCCAATTTTGAGTCAGTTTGAGCGAGCTCGAGTTTGACTAGTTTTCGAACTATGAATTTGGGGCTTAAATGGCCGTATGAGCATGTTATAGTGGCTGATTATACCACACATACAGACGATAACTTAAGTTAGGCTATAACAGAATATGAATTATCACTGTATACACAAGCTATACAAATGATTTTTATGGCTTATCTAGAGTCTAGACCTAGATTTAGGTTGTTGTAGTATTTAGTATTCGTTTATGATTTTCAAAGTATCTTATTTGTGTGTATCATAGGGATTTTGGATCTTCTGATTATGCCCATGTGAGCTCAGCTTCTTTGAGTCATAAGTTTTCACTCAATTGAGTTGAGGGTTTGAGGCCCATTTTGCCTTCTTGCCTTTACTCCTGCCTATAGAGTCACTTTTAGAAGTAAAATCAATTTCGATTTTAGACGGTTTCGATCCGAGCTTTATATATATATATATATATATATAAAGCTCGGA
>JAVDBV010049796.1:0-13227 GCA_032619315.1 Piper longum
CCCCCTCCGACTTTGACTCCTTCGATTCCTCCTCTGGCACTAATGACAACGACGATGACAACAACACCTATGGCCTTCACTTCCTCATGTCCAACGTCATTGGCATTGGTAGGGTTGGGCAGCAAGGTGGTGGCAGCGTGATTGGCCCTAGGTCGACTATTTTTTTTTTTTACCGTACGATCAGATCTGATTATCATCAGCTATGACCGTTTGGGGCTGGCCGCAGTTGGATTTGGTTTGGGGCGGCTAGACATAGCCGCCTGCAACTGACATGACCAGTCGACATCGGCTGGCATCAATGCTATAGGTTTAGTTTTTTTTTTTTTTTGAAAACAGTAATCTGGGTTGTCTTTGTAATCGGACGACCTAAATCAAAGTTTAATTTTTTTAAAAAATTAATAAATCTAGGTCATTTTTGTAATTGGACGATCTAAATGAAAATTTGTTTCCGACCCCTGGCGCAAGAAAATGCCTTTTATATATATATAAAATTTTGAACTGTGTGCCACTAAGGGTTCCATCGCTTAGCATGAAAATAATGCAAATTAAAAAAAAATATTATATGAAATAAAAATGTAATAAGATGAAATGAGATAAAAAAATTTTAAAAAATTTCTTTATATATTTGTATAGTAAGAAAATAAGTTAAAAATAAAATATTCTTTCATATATGTTCATGCACATGCTTCCAAAGATTTCTTTCAATTTCTTTTATTTTTTATAAAAAAAATATTATTTTGTAAAAATTATACGTATACTTATTTTAACTAAATTGAAAAAAAATTTGACTAAATTTTAAGATATCCAAACATAAGACAATTTGTGAGATTTAAATTTTATTTTTATTTCATACACTTTAGGACAACCAAACTGACCTAAGTAGGAGCAATACGTGAGTTAAATAGGGTACCGTAACAGATCAGGTTGAAGGAAATGGACTGGCTATACTGTAATCTCAAAGATGGCTTGTATGAAAATTGGAACTTTGTCTTTGTGCCTCTTCTTATGTAGGTTATTTTTGTGAAGAAAATGCCCGTAAAAAAGTAATCATATTAGCAAACAATGACAAATGATTACGCTGTTTGGGCTTCCCAGTAGAGAAGGACCAAATCTCGGATAACATGATCTTATATGCATTAGTACTGTACTGTGGGTTGTTCGATAAGGAGAAATTACCAAAATGACTTGGAACAATTGAAATCAATGGACATGTATCATAATCTTTGAACATGTTGAAAGGATCAAGAGGTTAGCTAAGCCCGATGGAAAGAAAGAATTTGGAGAGCTCGGCATAATCAAGGGCATGTTCTCTGCGTAGATCATGCATGAAGCTGAGCAGACTTAAATCAGATGTCGGTGGGAGGTTCCCTTGAAATAAACCACCTCGGTAGGGGGAAGCAGGCCGGTTAAAATGGTAATCTCTAACCAGGGTTACTAAACAAGTGAACGAGTTGAGTTTAGCTTGTATTTGAATTTAACTTGAATAGTCCGAAATTCGTTCAAATTTAATTCGAGATCGATTTAGTTTTGAGTATATATACTTGAAATTGGTTCAAATAATAATATTCGAGCTTGACTCGAGTTTAAATACATTTAAATTATTAAATTTTAGAGTTCATAACTAATTCATTTGTGAATTTGAAACCAGTTCGTTTTAGAGTTCGAAACCAGTTTAATTATAAGCTCGAAACAACTCAAAAGTATCTTATTTGAGAGAAAAATATACAATTATAGGGGAATAGAAATAAAAATAGTCTATTAATATATTTACAAAATAAATAAATGTTCATGGATGTATTTTTAATAATTATCAAGGCCATAACTTTAGAATACATCTATCAACTTTATTCATTAGGGATGATTAGTTTAAAGTTTTTTTCTATTGCATCTAGCAATAATATTAGAATATATTTATTCTTTTTATAAAATTTATTTTTTTAAATTTATTCTGACATCTTACAATGAATAATATCTGTTAATTTTTTTAGGTTGAAGGCTAGATAAAAGTTGTCTAATATGGACGAAGATTATAAAATATAGAGTTTTTTTAATTTTGGGTTTACAGTTTTAAACATTTCATTTTTTTAAAAAAATATATTATTGAATGATGTCTTAAATATTTGTTAAAAAAATTGAAACATGATTGAAATTTAAAAAGACCATTTATTATTAGAATAGTTTATGTAACTAACTATTTTATTAATTTTATTCCTCTATAATTATATATTTTTCTTTTGAGTCCATGATTGAGCTAGTTTCAAGTTTATAATTAAATCGGTTTCGAGTTTTCAAACGAATTAGTTTTGACCTTATAATAAACTATTTTTGGTTTCTTTAAAATTTAAAATAACTTGAATATATTAAAAATATTCAATTCAATTTTAAAAATATATTTTTATAACTTATACAAGCTTGAGTTAAGTTGTAATGAATTATGAGCGAGTTCGAATAGTGATTCTTGTTTTAGGAATGAGTTGAATCTTGTTTTAGGAATATTCTATTATTAAAACCCAATATGGGTCATGTCATTATTATCGTCTCCAAATAGTTCTTCTCGCTTCCTGTTCTTCCTCTCTCCCCGGCTGCGATTCGGGCCGACCCGCGGCTATCTCCGGCGGTGATGGCGCACCGGCTGCTGAGGGACGTGGAGGCGGACGGATGGGAACGGTCCGATTTTCCGATCATCTGCGAATCCTGCTTCGGCGACAACCCTTACCTTCGCATGGTACTTGTCTCTCGATTCTTCCCTCTTGGCGTTTTCTTCCTCAGTTTCGATTTTTTGCTGCTTCTCATTTTGTACCATCTTTCTTTGCTCTGCGCCGCTGTCGTTGGATGCGTGGATCTTGAAATTTAGGGTTAGGGTTTCCTTTTTGTGATTGTTGTTGTTGTTGATTAATTTGGATGAAAAAACGTATTGTAGATTTCAGAACTCTTTAAGATTGTTGTAAAGTCTGCTTCTTTCTTCTTTATTATTTATTTATGTTTTTCTTTGTTGGTAAATTTGGATGTATTTTTTGATGAAAAAACGTGTAGTAGATTCAGGAACGTTCAGATGGTTGGAAAGTCGGTGTTTTTTTTATTTCTTCCTGTTATTGAATTAATTTGTAGTAGATTTTGGTGCTGTCTTATGTATGGAAAGTCTGTTGCTTTGCTGGTTGTATTTGATTGGGCTTGGTAAATTGCTTGTTTTGCTGACCAGGATTTAGCTTTTGCTGGGTTTACTTGCTGCATAGTGTGATTTAGCTGTATAGGCGTGTTTGCTTTTTATTGCATTCCGACAATTATTCATCCAGTTTAAGGTTAAATGCTCTTTTTTTTCTTTTACTTTTTTTACTTTTTTTAATGTGATTATGTCTTGTATATCTTGAATGATTAAGTAATAGGTTTTTTTTTGAGGCATCACTTGTTTTCACGTTGCAAGTGGGTGGTTGATTTGGCTCTTTATGCGAGCTTTACTAGGTTTTTTGCTTGAGTTATTTTGATTTTGACCATCATGAACTAGCATTTCTTTTTGACAATTTTTTCTTGTGCAGACTAAAGCGGATTATGACAAGGAATGCAAAATTTGTACTCGTCCTTTTACGGTTTTCAGATGGAGGCCTGGTCGGGATGCCAGATATAAGAAGACAGAAATATGCCAAACTTGTACAAAGCTGAAGCATGTATGCCAAGTTTGCCTTTTGGATCTCGACTATGGGCTGCCTGTGCAGGTTCGAGACACTGCCTTGTCAATCAATTCCCATGACTCTATTCCAAGGAGTGACGTGAATAGAGAGTATTTTGCTGAGGAGCATGACCGGAGGGTATGTACACTGACTATATTTATTTTTATTTAATTCTTGTCGTCATTGTTTATCCATCTTCCCGTACGGATGCTGGCTATGAATCAAAAACACAGGTTTTTTGTCCCTTTCAAAGTATTTGAGTTTAGCGAGCTTTAAAATATTTCGTTTTTGGTGTGAAGTGTACAACTTAAGTTTATATGTACCATCTTGTCCTCGTAATTTAAATCTCTGGTTTGATACACTTTTATCAGATAAGCTTGGGCTTTTACACTGTCTTTCACTGTTATATACTTTTTTCGATTATTGGATGTTAATATTGCAGTCTGGAAGAAAAATGCTGTGCAATTTCATTTAGTCTAGAAGAAAAATGTTGCCCAGCTTGGAGATTTGGTGATTGTTCCATAGACATTGCATGCACCTGAGAATTTCAATCTTGTTTAATTCCTTGTATTGCTTTGGAATATATGTGATTTTTAATGTCCTCTTAGGAGGAAAATATCACCCATCCATATCTACTTGTTTGGCTCTTAGAAATTTTATGCTTGTCTTCATATGATTTATGCGTTTTGACTTAAAAATGACTTCTTTCCCATTGGTTTATTAATAGATGGTAGCGGAAATTTCTGCTTTACGGTTTCTTGTATTTGCATGTGTGGCTGTATTTGCTAACGTCAATTTGTCATTTTTGTAGGCTAGAGCTGGTATTGATTATGAGTCTTCCTATGGAAAGGCGCAACCAAATGACACAATTTTGAAGCTCCAAAGAACCACACCATACTATAAACGAAACAGGGCTCATGTCTGTAGTTTCTATGTTAGGGGTGAATGTACAAGAGGCGCAGAATGTCCATATCGTCATGAGATGCCAGAAACAGGAGAATTATCTCAACAAAATATTAAAGATCGTTACTATGGGTATGCCACTTTACTCCTCCATTACATACATAGTGGCTAATGATAGCCTATGGTGGTAGGTTAAGCTTGAATGTGAACTGTGAATATGATGGAACGTTAATTAATATCATTCATTAGATATTTTTGATTAACTAAATGAAAATAATTTGAAACTGAAAGTGGCATTTTGTTTTCTTCCACCTTAATTAAGAGAGTGCTTCCCTTGAACCTATGTCACTTTGCCTCTTCCATTTTTTGCCAAATTTCAATTTTTTTAGTGTTTTGAATCTTAATTATGGGATTATTACGTGCATTATGAGCTATATGGTGGTTTAGAAGTGAGGACAAGGAGAAGATATGGTTCTTTCCCAACCTGTAGTCTTAACTCTTTAAGTGTTCTTTTGAAGGACTTTTTTCCAGTTGTGGCCATTGAAAGTGGAATTTTCTTCTGTTCACTTCGGTGTATAATCTCTTAGATATCAGCTTTCTTGCTGGCTTCTTTTTGAACAATCAGTAAAACCTTGTGTGGAGGGTTAGCCACTTTATTTTCTTTGGAGTTATTGCTTTCAGTTCAACGCATCTTCAGTTTTATGATTTGGAACTACACTTTGATGTTACTTTCAATATTATAATAAATTTTGAGGCAGCAGTTTGTGATCATTGGCTGATTGGTGGATGCTTTTAGATGCATTTTGTCTGTTTGTAAATTTTGTTGGTCAGGGAGTTGATACTTCAGCGAAGTGAAACCACTAATGAGTATTTCTGAGTACGATGAACAGAATGAGAGATTCCTAAAGATCAAAACAAGGAATGTTTAAATCCTAAATACAGCTTTCCATCCGTGATAAAGGATGGTTTTCCAATTTGTGTGAACTTAGTTTGGTTTGCTGTTTTTCAGAGTAAATGATCCAGTTGCAATGAAACTCCTGAACATGGCAGGGGAGATGCCCTCACTTGTCCCTCCCGAAGATGAGAGTATACGGACCCTTTATGTTGGTGGAATTGATGCAAGAATAACAGAGCAAGACCTTCGAGATCACTTCTATGTCCATGGTGAAATTGAAACTGTACGGTTGGTTCCTCAACGTGCATGCGCCTTTGTTACCTACACGACTAGAGAAGGTGCTGAAAAAGCTGCGGAAGAGCTCTCAAATAAACTTGTGGTGAAGGGTTTACGGCTGAAACTACTATGGGGGAAACCACAAGCTCCCAAGCCCGAATCAGTGAACCAAGGTGATGAAACTGCTAGAGCAATTGCTCATGGGGGCATGCTCCCTAGGTCTGTTATATCACACCAACAAACTCAGCAGCCGCCTCCAAGTGGATCTCAGGATCAACCACCTCAATACAACTATTTCAATATTCCTCCAGTTCCACCTGTTGCTGAGCGAAGTTACTATCCATCGATGGATCCACAGCGAATGGGTTCTTTAATACCTTCTCAAGATGGTAGTGCTGCTAGCAGTTCAGCTGATGGGAAAGGGCCTGCAGAGAAACAGCAATACCAGCCCCCTCCTTACACTGGTCATCCTCCTCCTCCCGGCCAGTATCAGCCATTTTATCCACCTTATGGGTATGCGCCTCCTCCCCCACACCAATACCATCAGTATCCTCCTCATCAATCTGGAGCACCACCTGCGGGCCCTGGAGCACCTCAACAGTTCTACCCGCCAGTGCCTTCTGGTTCATCTCAGCATTAAGCAATCTGGGCTAGTAAACATTTTATGTTCTATGCATTTCTCTTCCAACTATCATTTGCTTTGCTTGTTATACTGTGAGAAATCTATAATCCTATCGCATATTTGTAGTCAACTGAGCGTGAATCTGTTAAATCTGTTCATTACTGGCCGTTTATTTTGATGGAAGTGTACTTTATTTTACTGGTAAGTCTGATCAACTTCTTTCCTGTTACGAATCATACTGAAAATTCGAAATATTGGTGTTTAAAAATTATGGTAATGAAATGTTATGTTGGTGCTATTTCATACTTAGGATGGTCTGACCAGTATTCTGTTCGTCTGAGCTAAACGGTAGTACTAATGCAAACATGTATATAGAAGTGAATCCATGTTGGTTCACGTCCAATTCCGATTTTAGGGGAGTCGGGGTAACTGGACTTAAGTATGTTTGTTTTTGTATTGCCCTTCAGTTTGATCTGTTCTCAATCAAACTTTTCATACAAGATGCTGTTTTATTAGTTTCTTCATTCGACATGCAGTGTAGTGTGTGAGATGAGGTCACGAGGTCTACTGCTCATGGTTGCGCTACTGGAACTTGGATAGGATGGTTTCCACTAATTTTTTGTCCACTTGGTAAGCTTTGGCCAGAATGGTATCGGCAGTAGGGGGTTAAGATCCGAACACAGCATTTACGAGGACGATTAATCCTGGATTCTGCCTGTTGAAGGCAGTATATGCAGATGCTGTGGTTTGGCTACAATTGGCCTGAAAATGGACAAGGACAATGGGGAAGACGAACACATCTCCCTTATTCCAAACCTTGCTACTGAATCGATATTCTGGAGTAGCGGTAAGAATTCTAGCCAAGAGTGTGCCCTCGGTGACGACCACCAACTCGCTGGCACAGGGGTGGGTGTGGGGAGGGACAACACCACCGGGCGTAGTCGATCCGGGTGATGGACAAGCCGAGAATATTGAGACCGGGATTTGGTTGACATTAACTGGATTAAGTGCAATGCCAAATGGGGGCGTTGTTGCACCAGGAATGTGAAGACCCTGGTACCAAAAGTCCTCGGCCTTTGTTGGCGTTGTGTCCTTGCAAGCAAAACCATTAACTCCATTTAATCGAACTGCATTCATTGTTGTATCCGAGGAAGTTTAGTGTTTAAAAAAAGATCAAATGACCCATTGTTTTGCTATGTTAATGCCATGTATCTGATATAATCAGATCTTAATAACAAATATTGTGAAATTAAAGATTGATCAGTAGTACCTGGGCTGCCGAAGTCTGCTACGCAGATGTCTGAGAGGGGACTTGGATCATATTCAAGTGTCGGGTACAATGAACAGGCCGATTGCAAAAACGATACAATTGACGCTAACCATACTTGTTGGAGGCCACAGGGAAGAGCACAGAAAGCTTTCGAGTAGGAGGCACTATTTATAAAACGATCAAGTATATAGTTACATTTGTTGTTTTGAAATTACTCTAGTTTGCAAACGGGACTCCTTTTCTGCATTTTTATTAATGCCCTGTAGCAGATTTGTCGAGAATATTAATGCCAAAACCAAAACCGGGGACTTAGATCAACACTACTAGGATCGTCGTCTTCAATAAGTGGATGAAATTGTCAATGGATTTTTTCCCCCCGTCCTATTATATTAAAGGTCCATTTGGTTTATATGAAAATAGTGTAAACTAAAATATATATATATATATATATATATAATAAAAATATAATGATATAAAATGACATAAAATTTTTAAAAATTTTCTTATGTGTTTAAATAGTAGGGAACCTTAGTGAAAATAAACTATTCTTTTCCATGTAAATGTGCACGTGCCTTCTAAAATTTATCTCAATTTTTTATATTTTTTATAAAAAAATACTAAGTTATAAAATTTATACACACTTACTTTGTCTAAAATTAAAATTTCTTTTAATTAAATTTTAAAACCTCCAAAAAAAGAAAATTTGTTATTTCTAAATTTTACATTTCTTTTTTGGGATAATCAAACAAACACTAAGTTCACAATTTATCAAATTCATCCAAAATTAATTAGACCTATTATTGAACCATTATGTGGCGTTATAAGTTCCATATTCAAAGCAATAACTTTTCCAATCCCCACTTATAGGAAGGTTAAAAATAAGGGTGTAAACGAGCCAAGCCTGCTTGTGAGCTTTTTGCGTTCGGTTTGGCTCGGCTCGACTCGTACTTGTTAATTTTGTGGTCAAAAAAAGATTCGGCTCAATAGAGCTTGAGCAGAGGAGTGTTCGGCTCGATTTGGCTTGAAACTCGAACTTGATGTGTTCAAACTCGAAAAAATATTCGGCTCGGCTCATCTCGTAAATACTATTGAGGTCACATTAAATTTATATAGTGTTTAAATTTTTTTTTGATCCTATAAGTCGAGAATATAAATATTTATTAGGTTCAAGTTCGACTGGAGCTCGGCTCGAATTTGGCTCGAATTTGGCTCGAATCAAGCTCAAATATTATAAATTTTGGACAAAATCGGTTCGGCTCGTTTATATTAAAGTTCGACTTGATTCATTTTATATCGAGCTAAATTCAAATATACCCCTGCTCGGCTCGATTCGACTCGACTCGTTTACACTCCTTGCTAAAAGCCGGCCCTGGGAATTAAGGAGTAAAAGCCAATCCCTTTGACTGTCTGCAAAAATATCATCCCGTCATCATCCTTCTTCCCAAAAGCCCTTCGTAAAGTTGCATCTCCTCGCCGACGCCGACTATAGCAACTTAGAAACAACCACCGTTGCCGGGCGATGTTTTATTAAAACTGCCTCCCCTGCCCCTTCTCTTTTCCTTGGCTACTTTCTTCGTTTTGATTCTATTTCTTTTAATGCTTGCGCTCTTTACTCCGTAGTATGCTAACAAACGGAAATCATGAGTCAAAGTGGGCTCAAAGTAGTTGTCAAGGGGCGCTATTGTGAGCTTTTGGAAACAAGGAGATAGGGGGGCTTTGAATTTAAAAAGAAGGCATTGCGTTTATCCCAAAATACAAGAATGGTCATCGTAAACCTCTCCATCTGCAAGCTCTTATAAAAGGCCCGACCTAAAGCAATATAATTAGTTTAAATTATTTTTTAATAATTAATTAAATTAAAGATATATAATCTATTTTTATTTATGGATCTTATTTTAATAAATATTAGATCTTAGTTGAAAGATCTTACAATCTATCTATTTTACTATTTTAAAAATTTTGCCCACAAAATTTATACATTTGGTTTACTATTAGCCTCGACCTAATATTCTTTTTTTTTGCTCATGACCAGTAGCTTAACGAATATTTATAATTCAGCCCATTATTCAACATGGAGTGAAGTTGCTTTAATATCATTGTTAACAACCCTAATTAAAGTATAAATTAATAGATCTAAGTTATCTCTTTAAAAGTAGTCAACCAATTTATAATTTATTCTCACTTATAAATATAATCTTACTCCAATATATATTAAATGTGAGATAAAATTAAGGGGTCTCAAAAAGAGGACGAGGATGCTTTTGACCTTAGTGTCAATTGGTATAAAATTATTTGTTTGAGCAACGAGTGCTCCGCTAACCAGCCGCTCAAACAAATAAAATTAAAGTATTGAGAGTTGAAGGTTTGGGTGATAGGGGATCACACCAGGGCTCAATTATCATTGAATGACGAATTAAATGCATGGAAAATAACCAAACGCGTACAAGGAAATTTTATGTGGTTCCACACCAGCCTCAATGTGAGATCCAATAAGTCAGTTTAGTGATTATCAGTGAATGACGAATTATATGCACAAAAAATAGCCAGAGGCATACAAGGAAATTTTATGTGGTTCCACACCAGCCTCAAAGTGAGATATGAGAAGTTAGTCTAGGGTGAGCTCTCAACTCCCAATCCACTAATTTTCTATTTCAACAAACAAGCATGAAAATAGGAGTTTGATTAAGAAGGATAGTAAGATTTATACTTACTATGAAAAGAAGATGATGACAACTAATTATAATTAATAAAAATTATAAAAATTTAAATATAATATAATAATTATAATCCATTTATAAAATAAAAGATATAGTATACCCCCCATAGTGTCATGTTTGTAATCAGATCATGTATAGCACTTCTTGTGCAAATAACGATTAATGGGACTTGAATCATATGCAAGTACTGGGATGAAAGGAGTTACAGTTAACACGAATTCAAAAACAATGCCATTGAAGCTAACCATATTTAATTTGTTGAGAACACAAGGAAGAGCACAGTAAAATTTAGAGTAAAGGTCCGATTTATAGAACGATCAAGATCGTAGTGTACTGACAAGTTATTGCTATTCTTTCTATATTTTTTAAAATGCCTTGTAGCAGATTTTTCTAAGAATTTTAATGCCAAAACCACACCTGGGAATTAGACCGAGACAGTGGGATCAATCGTCTTCAATGTGTGGATGAAATTGTCAATATTGCACTTTCATTTTCTTCCCATTCACATAATTTCATCGATTATAAAAATTATTTCCCAATTTATTATTCAACCACTTATATATTGAACCACATGGTTTAACTTAAATTAAAAACATGCATGTAGCCCATCCGATTAATATACCGGGTAAGATCTCATGATTAATATACCGACTTTGTAAGATTAATTTAGGGTTATCAGAAGTTTTATCTGTACTTTATTATTTACTTCAGAAGCAGATAGTCAAAGCTGATCAGTGATTCAACTTGACACTGGGGAACGAGAGCTCACCTTACTCGTCATGTATCATAACGCATCCTCTTCTGAAGACAGACCATCAATCTGGTTTGCATATAAATGGAATAATATTGGTACATTTAATAATTAACATGCTAATCTTAACAAAAATTTCATGAGAAGAACACTATGCATGCTTGAGTTTTCATTATCGGCATGCATGGCACATTCCTGTTCATTTGGTTAAATCTATTCATTTATCATTATGGTGATGAACTCATATTATAAGACAAGGTCACGAGTGAATAGAACTACTTACTGGTTGGTCTTAGCAATCCTACTTGAGCAGATGGCAAATAACATGGACCAATATTGTTTTCTTATTGATGAACTCGCACACACACAGAAACTCCTCTTCTCAACATAGCATTATTCGATCCTCAACATGCATTCGCTAAATGCACATTAATGCCTCCCACAACTTTATTCAAAACATAGATAAATATCAGACGAAACAATGGGTGTTGAAGTGCACAATTTGGGCGGCCTGCTAATTACGTTGAAACCTGGACTGGATGTACTTAATCAATTTCTCGTTAACTTGGAAAGCCCCGGCCAAAATCTCAGCAGAGATTGGTGGATCGGAGCCAAACACAGCATCGGCAATGGTGATCACACCTGGGTTTTGGCTACTTAATGCAGCAAACGCAACCGTGTTCTTCTCTCCAAAGTTGAACTGGAAATGGATGAGCCCAACGGGGAAAACAAACACATCTCCCTTCTTCAGCACCTTGCTGATCAATCGATTTTCCGGGTTCGAAGTCACGAATCCGACGTAGAGAGTGCCCTCTATGACGACTAAGAACTCGGTTGCACGGGGGTGGGTGTGGGGAGGATTTTCGCCGCCGGGAGCATAGTCGATCCTGACCATGGAGATGCCGAGAGTGTTAAGTCCAGGGATCTGCATCACGTTAACAGGGGACACTGTGGAGCCAACCGGGCTGGTGATTGGTCTTGGGATGTTGAGCCCCTCTAAGAAGAAGTCCTCGGCCTTTGCCATCTTCGGATCCTTGCAAGGAAACCCATTAACTCGAACTACTGCAAATTATAGTTTGTTGAAGAGAAAGATATACAATTGTATACATATCATTAATTTAGCACGCAGGTTATAATCAATTAGAGTTTATGATATATATCAGCTAGCTTACTTGTATTATTGAGGTCTGCAACGCATATATCTTGGAGGGGACTTGGGTCAAATGCAAATGCAAACGTAGTAGCTAGAGCGAAGAAGAGAGTGAACGTTAGACCATAGGAAGTTGCCATGAGACTAGTTGCAGCTGCTCTTACTAGCTATGGGACGGTGAAGAAAAGTTTAATGTTTTGAGATATTGATGAAAGAAAAGCAGAGAATTGAATTTATAGTGGGATTCAAGAGATGGCAGCAGTATTATATCTAGTACTAATGGATGCCATGAAGCAAATATCTACTTCTCAACATAAGTTGTTAAATGCAGTAATAGCTGATTGCTCACACGAATAATACGTACGTACAGAATTGAGTAGTCCATGCTACACTCTCAACATAAAATTGAGCATGACCCGGCATTTGGCAGGACTTGAATTGCTATCCAATATATGTGTTGCATGATAAGAAATCCATCAAATTTGGTGGCATCAATTCCACGCTAGCTGTAAGTTATGGAAATATTCGCGAACATGAGCGTGGGGTGGTTATAAATAGGTGAAGAAGTGAACTATTGTTCACCAAACTATCAGGTTCAAGTACACCACCTAACAATCAATATATCATGCAGTATGTTGAAAAATCTTGAATTTAAGATAGGACCATCGGATGGCTGCCATCTTTTCTCTTTCAGTAGTATACGTTCTTGAAGGAGCTTAATCATTTATTCTCATGTTGTGAGTAAATCTAAATTATGTTAATGAAGCTGTTGCAATTTGTGACATGAAACTTTATTCTCATGTTGTGAGTAAATCTAAATTATGTTAATGAAGCTGTTGCAATTTGTGACATGAAACTTTTGGATTCATAGTCCAAATCTATTTACCCAATAAATGAGTTGACATTTATATACCATAGAATATGACAATAAATGAGATGTTTCCACCAAAATAATCAATATGAAACATAATTAGTAGA
>JAVDBV010049796.1:13247-23492 GCA_032619315.1 Piper longum
TATTCTCATGTTGTGAGTAAATCTAAATTATGTTAATGAAGCTGTTGCAATTTGTGACATGAAACTTTATTCTCATGTTGTGAGTAAATCTAAATTATGTTAATGAAGCTGTTGCAATTTGTGACATGAAACTTTATTCTCATGTTGTGAGTAAATCTAAATTATGTTAATGAAGCTGTTGCAATTTGTGACATGAAACTTTATTCTCATGTTGTGAGTAAATCTAAATTATGTTAATGAAGCTGTTGCAATTTGTGACATGAAACTTTATTCTCATGTTGTGAGTAAATCTAAATTATGTTAATGAAGCTGTTGCAATTTGTGACATGAAACTTTATTCTCATGTTGTGAGTAAATCTAAATTATGTTAATGAAGCTGTTGCAATTTGTGACATGAAACTTTATTCTCATGTTGTGAGTAAATCTAAATTATGTTAATGAAGCTGTTGCAATTTGTGACATGAAACTTTATTCTCATGTTGTGAGTAAATCTAAATTATGTTAATGAAGCTGTTGCAATTTGTGACATGAAACTTTATTCTCATGTTGTGAGTAAATCTAAATTATGTTAATGAAGCTGTTGCAATTTGTGACATGAAACTTTTGGATTCATAGTCCAAATCTATTTACCCAATAAATGAGTTGACATTTATATACCATAGAATATGACAATAAATGAGATGTTTCCACCAAAATAATCAATATGAAACATAATTAGTAGAATCTACTGCACACGCAAAGCAATTGTTTTAAGAAACTAGCCCTTGTTTTATATCACCGTTTGCCAATTGACATGCGGGAAGGATAGATAAAGGTAACTCCACAGGCCAAAGCTAGCACTGAAGAATTTTGGAAGTGGCCCAGATGAATGAAGTCAAGCTCTGAAGAAAGAGGGAAGAATCTGAAACATGAATTTTACAATCTCCCAGACGAATCTAACATATGGTATTAACGTTCTTCACTTTTGTAATTCAATGTCTTGCCCTTCCACCATGTACATCAAAATGAACACATCATGATCACTACAGACCACAGATATGTGAACCAATTTACGACCACAAAGCTTTTGAAAAAAATATGAAAAAAGAAAAAAACTTGTGACCACAAAAGCTAATTATAATATACTGGACACGTCTTCTAATTAATTTGACTGTAGAAAAAAGTTGCACCAGACTCTCATTAGCATAGTCGTCAAATTCTCGTCTGTACGAGAGTTCAAAAACCTGACGCTAGTCCTAGCCATCGGTTTAACGCGGTTTAAGTCCAAAATATTTGTGTACCTACTCCACTTCTCTAAGTTTCTTAATTACACCATAATTTTTTTTTGTTACAAGTTCGCTGCTCCTAATTTAAAAACTCGGAAATTTAAATTCGGCTTGGTATGTTATAAAGTAAGTCGATTCGGAGTTGGTTTCAAACCAACGCGTAATCATATAAATTAGTATATATTTCTTTTTTAATATTTAAAATTAATAAATATAAGATGTATATTACTTAAAATATTATTTTAGTTATTCTAAAAGAAAATTAATATATTTTGATAATTTTTGTAAGATAAATAGGAGAGACAATTACTAAATTAGTTAGTATATTGTCATTAATAAAGTTGGCCAGGCAACCTAGAGAATGAGTTGACTCGGAGAATTTTTGAAGAAATTTTTTTTTAAAATTATACTCTTGATTCACATTAAAATGATTAAGCAGATACAAGAAATAAAAGAGGTCGACTCATATATACATGTGCGATCGATATGCTGAAGTTTCATTCAGAAAACGCAGCTCCGAGCTGGAATGTAGCCAGGGTGCTGGCACAATGCAATTGACAATTGTAGCCGACGTTTGGGATAATACATATGAATCAAGAGGAAGGAGATTAAATAATTCAACATGGATTCCTTTCACATGTTTCCAAATGCTCAATTATTGTGAATTAAAGCATTATAAACTTAACCATTGTAGAAACTAAATTTATGGGCTTAAATCATTTTTAATATAATAATTAATTAAGTTGAAAGATATATATATATATATATATATATATATGGTTTTTTTTTCATTGATTATGTTTTCCACTTAAAGCCATTGGCTTATTCAATAGAGATTAAATATATCTGTTAATCTAATTTTTTATTTATCCTTCCATTGGATCCCTATAAGTTGTTCAGATTAGCGAATATATTTCTTTCATAATTAGGTAAATGAACACATAATCAGGGCAAACTATAATATAAGCTTAATAATTCCAACTTTTATAGCCAAACAAGAGACAAAAAGCCTACCTCCAAAGAGGCTGTCGAAGCTAGCAGGTAGCCAGCTTCCATTTATTTGACTTTTACAATAAAGTTGCACAAAGTCAGGAGCAATGAACTTATTTTTCTCTTCATAAATCACGTGCTTTATGTCGAGGTGTAGAAAGCTGTGTTCTTTTTTTCTTACTGGTTTCACACGGTTTTAAATTAGCGTTTACCATTACACCCAATATATATATACTTGCTCCACTTTCCTTAATTACATGAAATCTCCTAATCAACGGCTGACTGTTTTGTCACACCCTAAATTTTAATACAAGAATATTCAAATTGATAGAACTGTCATACATTATGGTGGCCATTAAAAAATGCAGCTTGAAAGATTGATGCAAGGGTGGCATGCATATTGTTAAATATAAATGTAAATGTTGCAGCCGACTTGGGAAGATATTTATTTATTTTTTAAATCAAATTAAGATGTTTAATGTGTTCCAGAGCAAGAAGATTAAACTCAAGTGTTCAAGATTGAAGTGAAGCGCATTAGTTTTAAAAGACTAATTTTGGGAGATCTTATAATAATTCTGGACATGATTCATGTCTTAAAAAACATGTAATTAGGTTCCTCTATATATCACACACCTGAAAAATATAGACTTGACTTGACTCAATGTATAGATTATAAAGTCGAATTGACTCAGATTAATTGTTTTGAAAATTTTAACTATATAAAAAAGATCTTTATAATTTACAGTGGATTAGTTAATGATGTTTGATCTTACCAAATATGGAACCAGGTAAAGTACATAATTTACCTAAAAATTTTCGTGTATTAGACTTCAAAGACTTATTGATAGTACTCTTTTATTTTCCATTATAAGATTTAAATGGAGTAAAATTAATAAAATAAAAAAAATCCATCAATTTTGAGTGAGTTATAACTTCGAAGAAATGATCAAGCGAGAAATTAAAGGCATACTCTATATGCAAGGCCAGACTTAGGAACTAGCTCCGCTTACAGCTAGCTTTCCTGAATTATTTGAGACTTATTTGAAGTGAACTATGAATAAATATAAGATAAGCCATATTAATTAGGGTGCTAGCATGGGCCGGAATAAATCTACCCACTGAAAGGTAAAACATGTTGTATATAGTATATGATGTAACATTGCTAATTGGTAAAAAAATATTTCATGTGTCATTCATAATCAGCAATGAGTGTTAGGCATCCAGATCAGAACACCATAAGCGGCTTTAGTCGATTAGCCAACCAGCTTTGATATGTCTCTCGTCAAAGGTAAAACATGTTGTATATAGTATATGATGTAACATTGCTAATTGGTAAAAAAATATTTCATGTGTCATTCATAATCAGCAATGAGTGTTAGGCATCCAGATCAGAACACCATAAGCGGCTTTAGTCGATTAGCCAACCAGCTTTGATATGTCTCTCGTCAAAGGTAAAACATGTTGTATATAGTATATGATGTAACATTGCTAATTGGTAAAAAAATATTTCATGTGTCATTCATAATCAGCAATGAGTGTTAGGCATCCAGATCAGAACACCATAAGCGGCTTTAGTCGATTAGCCAACCAGCTTTGATATGTCTCTCGTCAAAGGTAAAACATGTTGTATATAGTATATGATGTAACATTGCTAATTGGTAAAAAAATATTTCATGTGTCATTCATAATCAGCAATGAGTGTTAGGCATCCAGATCAGAACACCATAAGCGGCTTTAGTCGATTAGCCAACCAGCTTTGATATGTCTCTCGTCAAAGGTAAAACATGTTGTATATAGTATATGATGTAACATTGCTAATTGGTAAAAAAATATTTCATGTGTCATTCATAATCAGCAATGAGTGTTAGGCATCCAGATCAGAACACCATAAGCGGCTTTAGTCGATTAGCCAACCAGCTTTGATATGTCTCTCGTCAAAGCTGAACTACATGAAGAATGTTCACCATCAAGAATGAATATTAAATATTTTCGTCGACCCATATTTGAACGTGCATATCATGTCTGCTACTCAAAATTAACAACTAAATTCATTTATTAATTAATAAGAGTTTAATGAAACTTGCTTATGATGAAGCGAGCAGTTATTATTATTTAATACAAAGCAATCAATTAAATATTAAAGTGACTTTTTACGTGTAAGTAGAAGATAAGAGTATTATTGGAACCGAAAAGCTTAATTATGGCGTGAGTCATCAGTTTCCCAAATGACTCCTAGTCATCGCGTATGGGCCATGGCAGACATATAATATGTTCATTGCTTTCCATATTTTGAAGCTTACATACAATAAATTGTCGCAAATTAATCCTTCAAACACGTTTGTGTTTGTTTTTTTTTTCCAAAGTATTGGTTTGGTCAACTGTCTTCAGAAGGCTTTCCCAAGGGAAGGCAAGTCAAACTTAGATACATTATAACGGATGTACATTAACTTGTGTGCGTTGAAAAAATAAAATGTAGAAACGTAAAAGAGATAAGGTTTCGTGTACATAAGAATTGATTGGCATGGATTGCAAAACAGTTGCAAAAAATTTGGGCAAACATACAACTGATAATTAAGAAATTAAAATATTAGTGATCGATCGTCTTTTGCCGCGTCAAACACGAGGCAAAAGATGATTACCAAAATATGTCATACGCAAAAACTGAACAGCTTGATCCAACTGAGTTTGTTTGATTTCTGGAACAACTGACTTGCCTTGTTCTCAAAATAATGCAGGAATAGTGATATTTCTCGCAAAAAATTAAACATAAAAAACGTCTTGCTAAATAATTTAACATTAGAAAACACCATTGAATTCTCACTTCGACACCTCCCCCGATTGTAAGCATGTACTGTATGCTCCGTTGGATAAATTACCATGCTCTAGCTACATATATTGTAAAATTAATATAAAACTATGTTTAATTCTCTGAACGCCCACATAAAATGGATTGAGCATGCCCGCTGCCTTAATTTGACAATTATGCGGCAAAGGTCTCTCTCTCTATGTATTTTGCTTCTTCTAAGTAATGACTTCCTGAGGTTGGCCCAAACAAAAAAAACCCGCAAATTGTAGGCACAATTTAGACAAGAAAAAAATTATCAGGTAATTAAGTGTATGTGTTACATATTAATATCCATTTTTACGCCAAACATATAATCTTTATTAAATGGGAGCCCTAGTTTATGCCTAACTGAATAAATAAGTTAAAGACCACAGACAAGATTTTATGAACATATATGCTTTTTAGGCCGCTCCACTACTTATATATGATGAATCTAGAAGTTTCCATGTCTCCCAAGAATATGATTGATGGACAGTGCATATAAGAAGGGATATGTAGTGAAAGCTAAAACTAGAGCCACACAAAAGACACATAAGGTCAAAAGGGCAACAAAAGATGCCACCGCCAGCCACCGAAATGCAATAATAGATGCAAAGACCACGCCACCCATGATTCCATGAACAACTACTGTCCATTAATTGATTTTTGAAGCTGCCATCTTAGAGGTTCTCGTACACACAAATTTACTCTTTCATTCACATGGTCATAATATCGGAGTTCAAAGTCTACTCTTGACCATTTCGCGTCTCATCCCCCTCTTTCCCACTTTCTCCTTCCTTTCCTTTGGCCTTCTTCCCCCTCCCATATATAAACCCCCCTCTCTTCCCAATCTAGACTAGTTATAAAACCTCCCTCTCATCATTCCAATACATTCACATCTCCTTGTTTCCTATTTCTCTAGCTATCCGCAAAGCTTGATCAGTTCATTTAACTTTAAACTAGTTCTCTCCTTACCGCCTTGTAAGTGTTAATTACATATATGGAAGATGTGGAGATTCCTTCGTTCTTCATCTGTCCTATTTCTCTTGAGATCATGGGGGATCCTGTGACGGTGTCGACGGGCATCACATACGACAGAGAGAGCATAGAGAGGTGGATATACTCCGGCAAGAACAAGACATGTCCGGTGACGAGACAGCCGTTGCAGGCCGACCTCGACCTCACCCCCAACCACACCCTCCGCCGTCTAATCCAGTCATGGTGCACCATCCACTCCTCCAGAGGCGTCGAGAGGATCCCCACCCCTCGCCCGCCTCTCGATCGGACCCAAATCGTCAAGCTCATCGACGAGGCTCGCCGAGCTCCTATGTCCACCATGATCAACTCCCTCGGCAAGCTCAAAGAGATAGCCTCCGAGAGTGAGAGGAACAAGAGGTGCATGGAGGCCGCCGGTGCGTCACATTTCCTCGCCGATGTTGTTAGGAAGGCCTACTCCACGACGGCGACCGCGAATGCATTGATAGAAGATTCCACCATCGATTGGCTGAAGGCTGGAGACGAGGCCATCACCATCCTTCACAGCATTCTTTGCACCGAGGAAGGGATCCTCGAGCTCATCACTAGAAACTGCGATCTTATTCACGTGCTAACACAAGTATTGAGAAGGGGAGATTACCAATCAAGAACATACACCGTGCTGCTCTTGAGGGACATCTTCGAGGAGCTGACACCGGAGAACTTGTTGGGTATCAAACTCGAGGTGTTCATGGAAATGGTACGGGCTATAAAAGATCAAATCTCAAAGCAGGTCACCAAGGCAGCGCTCCAAATCTTGATCCGGCTGTGCCCATGGGGGAGGAACAGAGTCCGGGCAGCTGAGGCCGGATCAGTGCCGGTGCTCGTCGAGCTCTTGCTGGACTCCTCTGAGAAGAGGATGTGCGAGATGATCCTAAGGGCATTGGACCAACTTTGCTGCTGCGCTGATGGGCGGGCCGAGCTGCTCCGGCATGCGGCGGGGCTGGCCGTTGTGTCGAAGAAGATGATGAAAGTTTCGTTCGTGGGAACGGAGAGGGCGGTGAGGATAGTGTACTCCATAGCCAAGTCGTCGGCCAGTGCAAGTGTGCTTCAAGAAATGTTGCAGGTTGGGGTGGTAGGGAAGTTGTGCATGGTGCTTCAGACGGACTGCAACCAAAAGGTGAAGGAAATGATAAGAGAGGTTCTGTGCTTGCATTCTAAGCTGTGGAGCTCCTCCTCTTGCCTACCCCATTACTTCCAAGTTTCATATCCATCTCACCTATGAGCACTAATTAATATATAGATCTTTGCTTTATATATATGACTCTGTAAATTGATATTGTTACATGTGAAATATGATGTACTTACTATATATGCACACATGATCCCTTGAGGCAAAAAAATGTGCCTTTAGGAGCTAGCTAGCAAGGATATTTAATAAGCCCCATCAAGGGGAGGTATTCCATTCTTAAGAAAGTCGTATAACTGGATGTTTTCCTGGTCGATATTTGTGATTGAAGGTGGAATTAATAAAAGGATTATCCACACGCACGAATATATATATATATATACATATATATATATATATACATATATATATATATATATATAGGTCAAGATCATTATTTTCTTCATTTATGGTTATGATCTTTATTACAATCACTTATATATAGCACCACATAGATCTTTAAATTATACGGCAGCCGTAGCTAAGTGTTAGTTATCTTAGTCTCATGCGCAACGGATTTAATTATTTCTAAGAAAAAGTGGGATCAATATTAAGATCTAGCTTGGTTGCAGATGTTGAATATTGTATGGGATATGCGTGGTTTGTCAGAGTAGATATATTGTCACAAAAAAAGTTTTTTTTCGAGTTAAAAAAAACATAGCAAACAAAAGTGATACATTTTTCCATGCCTTCTTCACACCTATTTTTGTATTGGAGAAAGAGCTTAGATTTATCTTTATATTTAAAATTTTTAATAGTAAATATGCGTTAATTTTCAAAAAAGTTTCTGCACCAAAAATTTGAATAAACTTTTATCCACCCCGCTTTTCCATTTTACTAAGATTAATGTATATTTTTTAAGTAGAGAAAAATTATAAAGGTATATTTTCAAATGTAAAAAAAAATCTTTAGCTTTTCTCTATTGTTGAAAATGGTGTGGAGTGGACGTTGAGAAAAAATGTGGAGAAAACTCATTTTTTTGTAGTGAGTAATTATGTGTGGTTACAAACTTACAATTACGATTGAAGAGAAAAGAAATTAAGAAGGGGGATTAATGGTTGTATAAAACGGGACACATTTATATATTGTTGAATTTGGACAAATTTTGTAATGAATTAAACTCATCTTCTTATGCTAACCTCCCTTCTGCAGAAGTGAAATGTGCTAAGTTATAGGTAAAAAAAAATGGTCCTCAACGTATATAACATAAACACAAATCATCCCGAGCTGCACAACCGCAACGTAAGGTTATGATCATTTGACGAATATTGGATTAAGTGCGGTGGACTCGGAGAAGACGAAGCATGCAAGTCACAACCTTTCAAAGTTGACAAGCATTAGAACGCGCATGTATAATATGTGGATATGGGTTGTCCAAATTCTGACTCCACAACAAAAATAGATATATTATTCAATTATTCTATTTAATTCCTACCTTGGCTGGTTATTTATGTGATTCCCTGTGATTAAGTTGTCCTGGTGTTCGACAGTTAATACTGTTGAACCTCCAGAATCATTCACCCTTGACTTCATTATCAAGTTCCAAGCCATCCAAGTCTGTGATGACAAGCCTAGCAACACGGTATGTTTCATTGTTTGATCATCGGCGATTATTTTTGATCAATTTTGAATACGGCTGGGATTTGCTTGAACTCTGTCTTGAGCTACGCCCTAGCTAGAGAATTTTTCTTGACTCACATACGATGATACCTATTTCTTTGTTAATTTGTACCGTGTAACTCATGACAGACTACTCCAATTAAATGAAGTACTTTTTTTCCAAGTTCCATATATAGTTGCCATATAACTATAATAACACATTAATTTCAAACAATTCTTGCATGGCAGCACCAAAACATAACGATCAAGATTTTATCGCTGCCAATAATGTTAATATTATTTTTTTAGTTATAAATAATTAATCGGGTGTGAGCAATGTTACTGATTATATTCTGTATGGAGTCCATTAATGCTCCAATGCTGTCATCCGCAGACATTTTAGACTAGTTTCGTTCCAAGACAGCGATTCATAATGCTACGTCATCTCGTCACACTCTAGTTGGTTCTTTGTTAATTTGTACCGTGTAACTCATGACATACTACAATTAACTTAAAGTATTTTTTTCCCAAGTTCCATATATAGTTGCCATACAACTATAATAACACATTAATTTCAAACAATGCACGGCAGCACCAAAACATAACGATCAAGATTTTATTGCTGCCAATAATGTTAATATTATTTTTTTAGTACAAATAGGAGTGTAAATAAGCTAAGTCTGCTCGCGAGCTTTTTACGTTCGGCTCAACTCGACTCGTACTCGTGCTCGTTAATTTTGTGCTCGAAAAAATATTCGACTTAAAATAGATAAACTCGTTGATAAATGAACAGAGCTTGAACAATGGAATGTTTAGCTCGGCTAGGCTCGAAACTTGAATTCGATATGTTCAAATTTGAAAAAATATTCGGTTTGGCTCGGCTCATAAATATTATTGAGGTCATATTGAACTTATATAGTGTTTAAAATTTTTTTTGATCTAATATAAGTGAGTAAAGAAACATTTGTCAGGCTCGAGCTCGACTAAAATTCGACTCAAACAAAGCACAAATACTATAAATTTTAGATAAATTTGACTCAACTCATTTATATTAAAGATAGGCTCATTTATATTAAAATTTGGCTCGATATCGAATCAAATTTAAATACATCACTACTACTCGGCTTATTTTATATCGAGTAAAATTTAAATAGATCACTGTTCGATTTCACTTGATTTATTTACGCCCCTAACTATAATAATCAATTGGGTGTGAACAATGTTGCTGATTATATTATAAATGGAGTCCATTAATGCTCCAACGCTGTCATCCGCAGACATTTTAGACTAGACAGCGATTCATAAATGCTACGTAATCTCGTCACACTCTGGTTGGTTCTAGTAGTAATTCAAAATAGAATAGC